>CAXAMN010021529.1:727269-741963 GCA_963970005.1 Durusdinium trenchii | reverse complement strand
GTAAAATTTAGAGAAGGAAGTGGCCATTCCAAGTTGACTCACCCTTTCGTGGGCCATGCAGGGGTAAAATTTAGAGAAGGAAGTGGCCATTCTGTGGGCCATGCAGGGGTATAATTTAGAGAAGGATGTTGCCATCTCAACTTGACTCACCCTTTTGTGGGCCATGCAGGGGTAAAATCTAGAGAAGGATGTTGCCCTCCCAAGTTGACTCACCCTTTAGACAACCACAAAGAAGTCCCCATTATACTTCTTCCCTCGACTTTCCTCACTGCTCCTTCTCCTTCGTTTTTCTTTTCTCTCTCTCTCTCTCTCTCTTCGTGCTACATGAAATAGTTGAAGGTAGCGTACATATATGTTTTTCAAAGACGAGAAATTCAAAAAGAATTAAGCCGGAAGAACACCTAAAGCACCCCTAAGGACAAGAAACCGAGCCCAAAGAAACCCGAAACCAGTGAAGCCCAAAGACAACCGCAAAGAAGTCCGTATAGTGAGTGGGATACCTTTTCTGTTCCCTCCCTTTGTGTCCCTTTCTGCTGCTCCTAGTGCTTGGAAAGCACTCCCAGCAGAAGCCAAAGCAAACAGTTCCCTCCCTTTCTCTCCATCACGCTGGCTTTGGCGCTTCGTCCCCTGCCCTTGCACTCCCAGCAGAAGCCAAAGCAAAAGGCAAAAGCAAAAACAGTAGGGGAACAAATGTGAAAAAATTACCGGAAAAAACATTGAAAAAAATTCCCGGAAAAAGTCTCCATCCTCTGGAAAATGCCAAGTCTTTGTGGCTCAATAGAAAGAGTTTACATGTGGTCTGGATCTTCAGCACCTTCTTCCAGAAGAGTGTTGCAGGGTTTGAATTGCCTGGCGCCATACTTCAGCCCAAAGCCGGTAGGGAGGAGCCGAAGAGCCTAGAAAACACCTGGCCTAGGGGTTACGACGTTCGACCACCTCCAGTTCGGCCCAAACGACCTTCGAGCCAACTGCTCCGCACCTCGAGGATGTAGCGCCCCATGGTACCGGTCGTGGAGCCGGTCTCGGAGATCAAACGCACGTAGGTGCCGATCACCGCGTAGGCACCTTGAAGAGCGGTTCGTGGAAAAAGACGGCAGACACTGAAAAGGCATCATGTGACAATACACTCCATAACACGCCGCGTGTCCAGAATCTGCTGTTTGAGGGATATTAGGCTTGGCCGACCGATGATTCACGATTGATTCACCATCAAAAGGGGGAGCGTGCGTGGTTTCAAACCTCCACCAAGGAAATCCACGATGTCAAATTTTGTTGGGCAGGTGCTGCCACTGTTCCCACACGTTTCTCCTCCGCTGTGGCGCAAATGATGGAGACCCAGTCAACGGCATTCCAGAAGTTGAGGTAGTCATGGAAGACCGCCTCAAAAGACCAACTGGATGAAACTGAAGTAAGGTCAGGTTGGCAGGACAAAAAGGCAGACCCAACGGAACAATGGAGGAACTTGGCGTCTTGGCTTCTTGACTTCTCGCAGAATGCTTTCACAAGACCTTGGGTCACAATTTCCCCTCTTCGGTGAAAAGTGCAGGCTTTGTCCATCGAATTGCTTCACAATATGGTCTGGCAAAACTTGCAATGCATCCTTTGCCTTTTCGGTAGAATGAACCCCGCAGTTGCACGCCAACCTCTTAACCTTCAGGCAGTTGAATCCTCTCCGTATACTCAAGTTTCCCTAAACATCTAGGAGCCAAATCATTAGTGCGTGAGCTATCCTGCGTCCATACTAGCAGCTCAAGTAGCTAGGAGCGTTTTTCCATATTTATTTATTTAAGTAGGCGTCTACTTATATAATTAAAGTAAGGGCGCGCTACCAAAAGACACACAAAAAAGGAATCCTCAGGCAGGTTGCAAAAAAGAAGCCGTCAAACACTTCCAACTGTGACTCTGTGCCCAATGATTGGCCACCCGCGTCCTATGACTGGCACAAACAGCCATGTATGCACTTGATATCTTACCCAACCTGTGTCCAAGAGTCGAAAATGAATAGCATGGGATAACCCATCAAAAGACCGTGTCTCGTTGAACTACCGGCTTCACAACCTCAAGAATAGGCATCCAACGGACACAAGTGATGATAACTTTAAGTCAAGTTTCCGGGCCCTCAGGCAGGGGGAGCTTCTACTAGCTACCTCTAGCTACCTCACCTCTAAGGCCTACCCCGTCGGGCACCCGGTTGCCACGCGTCCTCTTTCCGTGCCTGGTAGATGCCGTACTTGGCCGAGCGGATCACACCCACCAGCTCTCCTTGGGTGTCATTGCCATTAAGTTGGAGGCCATCGCTTCTAGGAACAAGGACGCAACTAGGAGCAATGGGCATCGCTACTGGGAGCAACGACGCTACTAGGGGCTCCTGGCATCGCTGCTGGAGGCCATCGGGTCGGTTTCTCCCTTCCTCCTCGGTCCTCGCCCCCTCCGGCAGAACGACACCGGTGCAAAGCGCATCAACTTTTGGGAGACGAACGCGGAAGTTCCAATGAAGTGCCGATGGACCAGTGCTACTGGTGCTGGCAAGCGTCGAACCTCGCTGATGAACATGAAGAGCAAGGAAGAGACCCAAATGACCTGCGCTCTGCTATGGTCGGCATCGAAACAGTGCAATGTACTTGGCCAGCTTTGCTTGTTGTCCCGTGGTGAGCACATCTGGGAATGTCAAATCCTCTGAAGCTGCCACTGAGGCGCATCAACCATCACAATGACCTAAGTAGCTGCGGGCATATAGTGCTTTAGCTCAAGAAAGCCCGAAGACGTCACAACAAATCTGAGGATTCCTTGGGGGTGTTGGAAAACCTCCCTAGACCAAGGGAACTCTTCCCTGGATTGGTTTTGAGCCTCTTTAAGTTCACATCGTAAAACTGAACAAAGGTGAAGTGTCCTTTGTCGTTGAAATCAGGGCCTAGCGCCTAGGCTTGATTGACATGCTTCCAAGACCTCACTGACTCATGCATGCCCGAAAAACAAAAGACGCAACAGCAGAGCATCCTTCACTATCTTCACTTGTTGCACCCTGATCAGCACACAGATTCCCAAAAAGCTCAGCAATTCCCCAACATACTCTCATGTTCGCTGATGTTTCTATTCTCTCCCATCATACCCCATCATATCATGAGTCCTTAGACGTCAATCCTGCCGAGCTGCCACTTGGTCGATGAAGTTGCCCAACAGCCAACGAGACCAGGCAGATTGCACATGGATGAGCTTATGAAAGAGGCCGGCGCCTCACGAAACTTGGGGTGTCAGTGACATGCACATCTGTGGGGCTAAAGTCACTTGCACGAGCGTACGCGTACGGACAATATCTCCATCTTCTCGGCGATGCGTTGGACGACGATGAACCATACCACGCAAGAAGCTGCAAGCATCTTCTCACGCAGCCGTGGCCCGTACCATAAACAAACATGATTTTCCATATCATCCAAAGGTCACTCACTTGAAGCATTCCTATCATTCCTCAATTGCAAAACGAGGGTCGGTTGTGGAAAAAGTTCACGGTGACCAAGGAGATTAAGCCATAGTTCCTTGGATTCGCTAGTTCGGCAGTGGGCAATGGGGCAAGGCTGGGCAAGGCTGGGCAAGGAGGCAGCATGCAAGAATCAACCCCTCCATCCCTCGAACCTGGCGGAGATGTTAGCATTTTCCCGAGACCCAGGGTGAGACTCAATGTGGGATGTGCATTCCCCGGTTGGGGCACTGTTCATCTGGGCTTGCCGAAGATCGCACCCGAAGTCTCAGCAATCAGTGTACTAAGACTACGACTATTTAAACTTTGCCTGTGGCGAAGATGGGCAACCTGCTGGATAAAAAGAAAACAATGCAAGAATCCTTTCCTGGCTTTTACACACATGTTGTGCAAGAGCACGTGTGATAACTGGCAGGAGTTCCTCGTGTTCTCGTGCTGATGGGGGTGTATGTTCGGAAGACCGGCAGGAAAAAAGGACACATGCCTCAAAAAACAATATTCCCTTGATTGGGGGTTTGGAAAAACCATTCTCTGATACAAACCTGTGTTTGAAGACCGCAGCATCCCCTTCCAAGGGTCTGGTTGAAGGAGACGACACCAATCTCCACACGCTGGGTGTACCTGAGCCAAGACATCCTATGGAGTGATGAATTCCACCATCTTGGCTTGAACCTGCTCGCTCAACAATTACCATCTCCTTTATTTGGCAACTGCTCAAGAGAAGGAAGGAAGAACAACGAGCTCTTCAGAGGCATGTAAAGCACAAAAGCGCACAAATGCAGCACAAAACAACAATAGCATCTAAAACCTTTGATCACAAGAGGTTTTCAAGTGCTCTTGTTACTAGTAGCGTTCTTGTTACTAGTAGCGGTGCCAGGAGCCCCTAGTAGCGTCCTTGTTACTAGTAGCGCCAACAAGTGCCCCAATTGATCGATTTCTTCAAAACTCCGAGTGGCTCGTCCAACCAGGGGCCTCGCTGGGCGGTGCCCTCCGCGGTTTGGGCGCCGCCGCTGCAGCTGGGGCAGCAGGCGCCGTATGGCTCGCTCCTTGGGGCGGCGATCGAAGGTTCGGAACATCAAAGGGGTTGAACTTGGGAATGTTGGGAAGGTGGACACATGAAACGCATGTGAGAAGTTAGAACAACCAAAGCACGCAAAATAGACCGTGAAAAGGAACAACTACAACATAAATGGACACCTATCTTTTTAACAACTTTCCTGTTCAACATGAATTTCAAAATGTCATACACATAAGTTGGAAACACAGCCCAGACCGGCGGCCGAAATAAACCAATGGCCAAGGATCTCATTCAAGTTGGGATCGGAACATCCATCTTCCATATCCAGCACCATCAGCTGTAGCTCCTGGCAATTTCCGAGCAATTCCCAAAGGCCAACAGTTCAGAGTAAGACTGTCCGGTGGTGGTGTCTTTGCACGTCGGCTTAGACAACCAAAAGCCGGCCCAGCAAATTGAAACACGAGAAGCAGCAGAAAAGTGGCAGATCTCTAAGTGTATCTTGGAGCACCGGTACAAAAACGTGAGCGTGGCCAACAGAAATGCAACACCCCACGAGGCCACCCACAGTGCTCAGCGTCCAGTGCCTCGAGGCTCTTCCGTTGCGTCAGAAGCCAGGCGACCCGCGAGGGTTCCCCGAAGACCTCCGCATGACCTGCCTCTGGTGTGAGCTCCTCGCAACGGGAGATGGGACATAACATGGGGTTTATGGGGGAAGATATGTGTGTTTCTCTTCGTGGGCTTTCTAGAAGACATCTCTTGAACAAATTCCGGTTGGTGTTGGAAAAGGGTTCCAGGGATATGAGCATAGATCGGTCTGTTAACGGGAAGTTGAGGTCTTGGAAAGTTGGGTGCTTGGTCAGATCCTCAAACCCGGTTTGAAGAAAGAAGAGGCGTGATCATGCCTCAACAGTAAAGTTAATCAGTTAATTAAATTTGGGCACCCTTTGGAATTTACAAGTCCCGATCAGAATCACCCAACACATTGGCCCGAAGTGCTGCATTTCACATGTTGGGTGACTTTATATATCATTCCAGTCCTAGTAGCTTCTTGTTTCTAATAGCTTCTTGTTACTACTAGTAATGCACTTGTTACTAGAAGCGATGCACTTGTTCCTAGTAAAGCTTCTTGTCACTACTAAGCACTCGATGTGACATCCGAAGCAAATCGGCAGCTTTCTCCACCGCCGTCTCATGCCGAGCATCGTAGGAAGGATCTGCCGGCATGCCTCACGCTTGGTGGTGGGTTGATCCAAGGCTCTGAGTGGCCATCATTCACGCTACCATGCCGAAAACCAACATGAACCCTGAACATCAACCAATGAAAAAACATTTCCTCTTGCACGCCAGTTGTTTTTTTCAGTGATTGCAACTATGGTTCCAGGAGATATTATTGTCTCTGCCGAACATTGGATAGGTCACCACTCGTCCTGTGGACAACGATGAGATGGCTCGGAAACATCAAGTGGTGGGAAACACCATGATGTGACCACTCATGGTGTGACGTCCTCATTGAGCTACAGGTCACAAAACATGGCTTGGCGGCGGTGGAATCTCAAAATCGCTTGATGACGAGCAGTTTCGAGATCAATTGAGCAAATGGAAAGAAAAACAGGTCTACTGAGTCTACTGGAGTCTGCAGGTTCAACGATCTAAGCAGAACTAGAACACGGCGTAGAAGGAAACAAGCACTCAAGACACTCTTATAGGCGCTCCAGTTGTTTGAAGAACCATCCAACAACTGATGGAGGCCATCGCTAGCAGGTTGGAGGCCATCGCTGGTAGGGTGGAGGCCATTGCAATCAGGTTGGAGGCCATCGCTATTAGATTAATGTCTCCAAGGCACAAGGTTTCCCCAACCAGGCTTTCACCTTCTCAGGCGCCACGGCCTGTGGAACCTTGCAACCTTGGTATATCGCTGGTGTGGTGGGGATGTTGACCCAAAAATGGGCCGGATTGGCTAATCCATCCCAGGTGTAGAAGATCTGGCATCCTGAGTCTTGGATGTTCTGCGAGCCTTCATCTTGGTTCCATCTCTCCTCTTATCTAGCTTGTGTTCAACCAGCGGGGCCGTCTAGCCACTCCTCCCAGTGCACAGCAGCAAATCATTGTTCCTCGATTCTCTCCAATAGGCGGTATCTCTTCTCACTTCGGATCAAAATCCCTTTCTTCGAGACGCTTTCCCAGCTCCCATCCGCTCGCTCCTGCCGCAGCCTGATGCCGGCCACGATCCTGGGGCTGACCGATCAGATTGAAAAAACGAGGCAACGACACAAAACGTCACAAGATGACAATAGCCCTTTCAACTGTGACCAGCGCAGCTAGCAGGGCCTAGCACCGATGACTCCCCTCACTGTGGCACCCCGGCCGGTTGAAGCCCTTCACCTCATCCCGGACTGGCAAGTTGGCCTCAAAATGACTTTCTATTGGAGTCGCTTTCTGAACTCTTTTTGCATTAAAGCCCGCTCCTGCTTAACAAGTTTGTTCTCTCCTAGCCACTTGTTAGCTTCAACTGGACGCAGGAAAGCGCTCATGAAGTCCGTTGCGATACCGGGTGGTCGGACCTGAAGAGACCGACTCCGCAGTTTCCATTTACGTGCAGATCAGGCGTTCCAATCGCGGTTTTCCTGCATTTAGGTACACCTATCTCTCCACTTTGCTTCGAAGCCAAGGCCTGCCCCCAGGGCTCATCCCACTCGAGTCCATAGTTCAGAGTGTAGTTCCTGGGCCATGCAACTTCGAAATGAACAACGAGACTTGAACGAAACAATTTGTACATGGTGGCTGTTCCACAATTGTAGATCTTCAAGCGAGGAGTGCCCTGATCAGCGGGAACCAATTCTCTGCACTTCCTCCAAAACCCGACGGGGAACCCAACAGCATCCCCTTTGCAAAGCGTCCTCGGCAGCGTGACATTCGACAGATTGGAAGGCCTCAGGCGAAGAAACGCCCTCGGCACTCCAAACAGGTCTGCCGTGCTGGGAGCTGCCAGGATCCCTGAAGGACGTATTGGATCCTTCGAAAATTGGAGCAGTTCATTGGTTTTATAGCTCCACGGAACACATTCAGCATCATCCAACAAAACCCTTCAACAAGGCTGTATGATGGTGGAAAGTTGTCCGAATGCGGCCCCTTGTTGACGTGCCACACTGGTGAATCTTTTGAAGCAAGTGCGGACGCCCTTCATCTAAATTGACCTTACAAGCGCCCCCGATATCACACCAAAGAACCTACATGCGAAAATCCAAAAACCAAACTCCAGGTCACTCAACCAAATTGTTGGAGATCCTTTTGCATCATTCGAGCCGGATGCTCCGGTTTGGTCCCTGAGACAGTAACCAGAAGCTCCTAGGAACAAACGGCATCGCTACGAACGGAGCGATCGGACGCTACGAACGGGGCGGTGTCACGGCCCGATCCGTCTGACCGAGGCTGACCGAGGCGCCAATCTTCCGAGAATGGCCAGGTTTGGCGCGCCGCCAGGGGCAGAAAACCCAAACGGAGCCAAGACCAGAAGTCCGGGATTGAGTTGACGTCATAGACCTCAGGTTGGAGGCCATCGCTATTAGGTTGGAGGCCATTGCTATTGGGATCTATTAGGTTCCTTTTGGTATGATGCTTTCCTGATGATGGGCCCTACATGGGCTTTTTGCAGGGTCATCGGCGTGGAATGTCAGGAAACCCGGGCCCCAAATCACCTGCTGAGGCATGAACACCTGCACCTCCTGTTCTAGGCGTTGTGCCAGCAGTAGTCCTTCCTCTGCTGTTGGCCATCCAGTCTCCTATTTGTACATGGCAAGTTGAAGCACCCTGAAATACAATGGGATTTGGATGCCTCTCAAGGCCTCACCCACCCATGCCGACCATCTGAAAGGCGCCCAGTGGCTGACTTATGCCCGAAGTTCTGTGCCCAAGCAAAGTTGGCATTCCTCAGCTGCCCGCGCAGGGGGAATCGACTGGTGGAGGGCGCGGGTCTTGCCGTGCCATAAGTGAATGACTTGGCTTGAACTGGTTGTCTATCGGTCTGGGCTCCCCACCCTCTGTCCGAACAAGTGCTTCATAGACAGCGGGAAGTCTGGGCTCTTAAAAAACCATTTCACCACGTCAGAAAAAGTAGGGTTGAAGCCATTCGGGAGTTGCGAACATTGCGCCTTCCGTCGTTAACCACTTTAGAAAATGCAGAAAGTGCTTAAGGAACGGCAACGCATTGCAAGCATTTCCAAACATTTTTATGCAACGCGCCCAACTGCAAATGAGGGGTCGAGGGTGATTTCGCTTGGGTCTGCTTTCCACAAAAATCCTTCAGCTTTGGGGCTAGCAGTGCGACCTGCTCAGCCAGAAGCACGCGCTCGCGCGACTGTAGCCATCAAGGAGCTGTTCTATGTCGTGCTTCCAAAAGCCTTCTACCACGTAGGTCTCCTAAGAAACAGGCGCAAGAAACGGAGTTGCAGCAAATGTCTCTCTGCTCAGTGGAACTTTGCCCATTATGCCACACCGTGAGGTTCCGCACGTGGGCAGGTTCCAAAGGTCAAGGATGCATGGGTGTCCAATCCCCAAAGCAGTGCCTCCAGTTCACTTCCTGTACTTTTGTTATCCCCCTCTGGGGTTTTCAATGGCAAACAGTTGTTAAACCAATGAACGGAACATGCCCCTACCTGTGCATGGATCCGGCAGATTCAAAAAGTCAAGGTCCAAGTCTCGTGTTGCCGCAGGTGAAGCAAGGCAAAGACCTGATCATCGGTGTGACTTTCCATTGTGCTTCAATCTGCCAAGGTAATTGGAAAACACCATAATAAAAATCAAGCAAATATCACATCCTGCAAAAGCACATTCACGTTTCATCTTTTAAAGTTCATGTGCATCTTGGCAGGTCCTGGCAACTCTGTGTCTCTTCCGCTATGGTAGCTTGGGGTCCAGGGCATATGAGACCTTCACCACCGGTGATGCTTCACCAATCACCTCTCGGTTCTTGAAAAAGGCCCTACCCTCCTACCCGCTCTCCGACCCGCCTACCCGCTCTCCGCAGCCAAGGGGCCGAGAAGGAGATCAACACCAGCAAGGTGAAGGGCAGCTCTAAACCTGGGCGACGAGGGCAGAACCACACCTAGGAAGCTACTAGGAACAAGTGCATCGCTTCTAGTAACAAGTGCCTTACTAGTAGTAACAAGAAGCTATTTGAAACAAGTGCCTTACTACTAGTAACAATAAGAATTTAATTAGAACCACACCTGGTGGGCATCGACAAGGCTGGCTACTCCCGATGTGCAGCACACATGCAAACCCCCCGATGCCGTCGATTGTGTGTCATGTTGGAAACACTACCGCCTCCTTTCATGCCCAAAGGCAGGCGTTCTCATTGTCGAGCTCTGTCTTCACCCAGGAGAGGTAGATCCCCAATTGCACTCCATCCTGCAGGTGGAGGCAGGGCAACTGTTTGGCCAGCACATAAGGAAAGAGTGGCAAGCACATATCAGCACGTTTCGTCAAGCATCTTTTGTGGCCCACCTGCCTTTAGGCAATTCGCGCGTAAACTGCACATTTTGGAACTTTACATGAACTTTCTGGCAATGCTTGTTTCTGCAAACAATGTAGGCAACCTCGGCCACAAGATCGCGGCTATCATTCTGAAGAACCAATTCATTATCAGCTTCTGGACTATCTGGCGCCCACCGCGCTTGGGTCTCCTTCGGCTTCTCCGATGCTGCCTGGGAAGGACGCACGTGCTGCGGCACGTGCTGCGCCGTGCGGTGCTCTGATATTTTGCATTGGGAGGTGGCTGTGTTCATGCCATCTAAGACTCCACACCATCAAGCCCGAGAACACAAAAGGAACAAACCCAATATTGAACCAGAGATTCTGCGCGGCAGTTAATTGTTTCATGCTAGTAAGGAGCTTCCACGGTCTTGCCCTTTCAATTTCCTTAAGCAAGCGACTAGTGTCTTCGCGGTAGCCCAGAGGCAGCTCGTTCACTTGGCAGGGTTTGACCATACCGCAATTGGCTTAGCCAAATTTTCAACCGTGCCTTTTCGCTTTGGCGGTTCTGCGCTCGAAGCAAATAGCAGCGGCCAAAGCAAGCTGAGGCAACACGTGGCTTTTGGTTTCAGATTGAAGGTTTAGTTTAGGTCTCATAGGTGTGAAAGCATCAAAAGCTGCATCTGCAAGTCACCTTTCTTGATATTTGTGGCCTGGACTTAGCGCACCCATACGCAAGGGCTGCCCCATGCCCCAGGCGTGAAAGCAAGAATGAGAAACCCCTTAAAGTAGTTAGTGGCTGCCCAGAACAATGGACACAGCAATAAAACCTCAAACAGATTCTCGCACACCGAATGTACGCGACACGATGGGTCAGGGCACCTGGGGCAACACGCGATGTCCTGATGCTTTTCTGAGCTTGTCGCAAGGCAAGGGGTCCATCTACTGATCTGGCTACTGAGGAGTGCTTGCAACTGCCATCGCAGCAGGTCCAACCATGTGCGCAGGGCATCACACAACTTGATGACTCACCTCTGCGAAGAGGTGAGCATCCACTTAGGCAAAGAATATGGCTTGGCAGCTCCCGCATCCGACGCTCCCGCACATCGTTTGCAAGAACGTTTGGGAGCCTATCGGCCATTTGCAATGAACAAACATACATGCCGAATCCACTTATTTCTCAACTGGCGCCGTTCCCACTTAACAACAACTAGCATCGGAGGCCACTAAATCGGTTCTCTACTGGAACCTATTGATCACACAGACAGCTAGCCATCAGGAGTTGACTCATAGCTAGCCCAGCTATCAAGCCACGCCGATTTGGAGCAGTCGCTGCCTGCCTCGCCCTGCGAAGGATTCAGCAAAGGCCGCTTCTCAGTCACCATTGCGCCATGGGGGCAGGTGTTTTGGCGAAAATGTTGTGTTGAGGGACGAGCAAGGCTCAATCGTTCCATGTCCAATCAACATATCAGCAAAACACCAAAAAAGCACATGAAATTCCATAACTGTTCGTTCAAGACCATGTCTGACTGCCCTTCCGAATCGTGCAAGAAGCACCGCAGCCGATTTGCAGCCTATCAATTGGGACTGAAGGTGCGTTTTTTTTGATGGGCGTGTTATGGGGAGGCAGGGTGTTGCATGGGCTATCTATAGCAAATGGTTTTAGTCTTTTAGTTCATCTGTTTTGTGGCCTCAGGTCCCCCGTTTCTAATGCCCACCCATATGGAGCTGAAACTATTGACATTCTTGGGCCAGTTCATGTGAGACTTGATGATTCAGAAACATGCTTCCTGTATGAGAAGCTGCAGGAGAAGCCTTATGACAACCTTCCTTGGATGCACCGCGGCCCTGCTTTGGAGCCAATTTCAGCTGTCACTTGCAACCTTTGAAGCATGGGCACATGCAAGTCAAAGAGGGGTTCTCTGTGATTGTGGGACCTTCCTTGGATCAAGCAACGCAAGGGTTTACAATCTTGCCGTAAGGCTCATGGCCGAAGGATCCCTGTTTGCCGAAGACACATCAATGAATCCAACAGCAGGGTGGAGACTGCCCCCGAAAACCAAGCACACAATGATGGCAGTTTAACGTGACCCATGGGCGAACAACCACCACTTCTGCCACTCCGCGACGTTCCACTTCTGCCTTTGAGGGATCGATCTTCCCACAGAGTGGGTCGTGAGCCATCCTCAGTGGTCCATCGGTGGAAGAAGGATAGGGACCGAGGAGGTCGAGGTCTTGGAAGACCAATCTGCTTTGGAAGATGAGGAGTGTCCTGCGCACTCCACCCTACTGGAAATGGCCTCCAATAGGTCTCCTTTACTGCGTAAAGGAAGGCAAGAAGTGCATCATTGAACTGGACCAAGAGGTTGTGGTGAGCAAAGAACCCGTATCATGATTGCTTCTCGTGAATTTCCACCACCACATGCGTGCTTAATGTGTTCAACGTTTCTGGTAGTCTGAAGCTAATCTGGAAGTGAGAACCCTCCTTCTTTGAATTCTTCGGTGTCGGATCCGAAGGCTACACATCACACAAGGTCCTCATTGCGAACGAAGAAGTCAAACAAAAGTACTTTTCCACCTGCAGCTGCAGCACATACAATGCCCTACCAACTGCTGGGGTTTTGGAAAAATGATCAGCCTCCCAGAGCGCGGCTTGTATTGCAAGGTTGCGTGGCTGGTCAAAAACTGGAGACCCCACCATGACCCCAATCAAGACCAAGAGACCCCAAGGCGCAGCCACGGCAGCAGGTATCAAAGGGCTTGCCGTGGCGGGTCACACCAGGCCTCCAAAGTCCAGCTGGCGTTCGTCTCATTTTGCAACGTTTTGCCTGGATCGTTTTGCTCCAAAGCCCTAGGTTCCAGGACTTCGAGGTCATACGACACAGAAGTGACACGTTGTCGCTGCAAGGCCCCGGCGCGACATGGCGCCCGCACTTGAGCTTGCCTCAGCAATAGAGGATGCATGACACCCGAAAGAACTGGGTGTTTGTTCCTAACTTGCCCCTTTCAATCACAGAAGAGCTGCGCACAACCCTCTTTTCGACCACATACCGTCAAGGTTCTTTCGAAACTAAGAGGCCTTCAATACTTGAAACAAGGCACCCATGTCCAATGATCAGAAGGAAACAACATACCAACGAGCAAAGAAAACAACTGATCAACCAATTGTGCCCAGCGACATCGTGGAATGCCGCCCTCGTGGCCTCAAGCATGGGGGCGTCGAAGCGCCATGTGTCGCACGAAAGCTAAGCTTTTTTGCAAGTCTGGGACTGGGGGAATGGAGAAAGATAGTGAAGACAATCCTTGCTACCTAGGCCGGAGATGATTTTAGGCGTGATGTGGGTCGACATTTGCTGTGACTTGCCAGTATTGTCGGCCTCTCAAAAGCCATAAAGGCCAGCTCACCTTAGTTTCCCCGCCTCGGAAAGTGAGAGGTAGCATCTGAGAGTTCCAAAGCCACATGTTCAACACACATCTGCGAACACGAAGAAATTCCCTAGCGAACCGACACGGAAAGTCGATTCGGGTGCAAACTCTATGCATGGATGCCGATTTGCTACGGTTTTGGTGACCCAGCCCAAGCTCGTCCCTAATTTCAAGCTTTCAAGCACTTTCCGGCAAACAAGGACGGCCCGCGCCAAGTGATGTGCCAAGCTACACAGTGGACGAGCCGGGCCGCTGTAGCCTGAAGCACCGGAGGTGGTTCAGCACATTCGAATTGCATATAGGGCACTTGGGACAGGACACCACTTCAAACACTTCCAGGCACAGGTTGGGCAGCTTGGGCTTGTGAAACACTGAGCCCAGGGACTTCCGAGAAGGACCCTCCCAAAAGACTGGCTTGGCCATCTGCTCCGAAAAGTAGAGGCATTCCGGGGGTCCGGCATTCCATTCATTTTGTCTTTTCTTTTTTCTTTTCGAAGTCTTGAAACCTTGAAACATTTCATTTATAAATCGCCCCCCCCACTCCTTCCCTGGGAGCGATGGCTGCCAGCGTCCCGGCTCTCAGTGTCTGTCAGACAACAACATGGGTAAAAAAAAGGCACTTGTTTCTAATAGCTTCTTGTTACTACTAGTAAGGCACTTGTTACTAGTAGCGTGGCACTTGTTTCTAGTAGCGAAAGGCGTTTCGCTCTTGAGAACTGGGTTTGTGGACTCTGCACTGGGCTTCCCAGCCGCCACCTTTCCCGCCTTTGCCGGCCTTGGAGGTAAGCTGCCCCTTCAGAACTGAAGTGTAGCGTCAATTCTGACCTCGCTCAACGTAGAGCTTCAACCTGGTACAGGAATATCAACCTTTCAATCCCTACCACGTGTTTAAAACCAGTCAAAGCTCGCCCAGGCCAGATTGAATGCTCCTTTGCATTCCGACGCCCATGCACCAAAACGCTGTATATGCTATTGAGTGCAATAGTTTCCCCCAAGCTGGTGAGATCTCCACCAGCACGCGGACAAAACTGTACGTCCAAATGCATCTAGACCTTGATTACCCTGCACCCCGTGCTGGCCCAGATTGGGCCCACCACACCTAGCATGAAGGGTGCTTCACTATAATGAGTTTGCAGGTTGACACTGTGTGATTCACTTTGGGCAAGGAACTAAGCGATGCTTGCTAGACTGGTCAAGCTAAGATGCCTGCTGAATGGGATGCTCTTTTTCTTTTGGCCACTTCTTCTTCAGCGGCTCTTCTGGCTGCTTCTTCTTCAGCAGCTTTTCTGGCCGCTTCTTCTTCAGC
>CAXAMN010021529.1:712003-727259 GCA_963970005.1 Durusdinium trenchii | reverse complement strand
CTGGCTGCTTCTTCTTCAGCAGCTTTTCTGGCCGCTTCTTCTTCAGCAGCTTTTCTGGCCGCTTCTTCAGCAGCTTTTGTGGCTGCTTCTTCTTCAGCAGCTTTTCTCGCCGCTGCTTCTTCAGCAGCTTTTCTGGCTGCCTCTTCTTCGGCAGCTTTTGCAAGAGCTACTGCTGCAACTGAAGGTACGCCTGCAATTGTTCAGTAGCACGGTGTTGTTTTTTGCTTGTGGCTGTAGGTCCTATTCACACGGTATCATGTCATTCTTCCAGCGTTGTCATGCACATGTCGCCCTGTTGATGTGAACTGGAACTCACACCAGCCTAATATATTAGATCCTAGATTCCAAATGACCAGGGGTTGCCCCTCACGATATCCTACATGTTTCTTGGACTTGGTTTCATCGCCTGCACCTGCATCGGCCGCGCGGGCCTTGCAAAAAAGCAGCCGATCACAGGGGGCCGATCCAAAGCTCGCATGCATCACCAGTGTCGAAACAAAACCCTATCAACCAGCCATCAGGCTCTCTCATAAAAATAAGTTGCAGAGGAGATTCTCCGTTTCGACGTTGAAAGTCTTCCTGTCCAATGACTGGCCGGCCCTGGAGGTTTGACTTCACCGGAGGGGCCATGTCTGACACCTCCCCACACCGGAATTCAAGCCTGCTTGAGCGCCTGCAACGGCGGTCGTGGACTTGACGAGCCCACTAGCGATGGCCTCCACCCTACTAGAAATGGTCTCCAAGAGCGATGGCCTCCAAGCTAAGAGCAATGGGAGCTGCTTGTCAACTTGTCTATCAATGAGTTGCTTCTATGTCCGTTTCATCTGGGTTTGATCCCGGCCCCGGTTTCTTCCTACCAAACTATTCAACCTGAAATGAATATATATAATATAACTCTATTATAATTCATTCTAATTCTATGTGTTTTGCGCCGTCTTTGAACCTTCTTTGCAAAGCCTGAGCCTGGTGCTGTTGATCGACAAGCTCAGGGTCCTGCAGCACCTCAAATGCCTTTAGATCTCAGACTGCACCAACTCTCCTGAGTAGTGAGTGATGGACATGGCACTTCATGGGCACCAACAACCGGCACGCGCTCTTGAGCGCGGCATTCCCATCCTCTTGAGCAAGATCCCCTCAGCGGGATCAAAGCCATGCTTCATCCCAAGCGGCGCCTCTCGCTCTCGCTCCTGTGCAGCTCGCAATGCCGCCCCTGTGCGCGTGGGAGATGAAGAGGGGCCCGCTCAGGTGACGCGGAAAAACACCTTCTTGACCTGCGGTCCCTTCAGGGCAAAGATTTCAAGACGCCTCAGTGGAATTCCCTCCGGCCTGCTTCCCATCCCAAATGCAAGACAACCACCATGAACATACTCCAAACCACATGACAGCTTTGAACCATAATGTCCAAGACACAAGCGGGGCCCCCGCGGCTGCAAAGAGCCAGAAAACAGATGTAACATCATTCAAAACCACTTGCCATGGACCTGTGCCACCGTGCGCCCGTGTCTGCCACACCTGGCCTAGGCCCAGATCCTTCAAGACCTCCTCGACCGACTCGCAGGCGTTCCGGCCTCGAAAAGCCCTTTCCGACTGAACATGAGGCTTTTAGTGATCCCCAAATAGAGAGGATGGCGCGGTTTCCAATACATCCCGCACGTGGGGGATCGAGGCTTCCGGGGTCCTTTTCTCTTTCGCCCGAGGTCGGCGAGAAAACGAGGTCGCCGGTGTCGGCTCCAGGGCCCCCCGGCAGCCCTGAAGCCGAGGGTCGGAGGCCCGCTCCGGTGACAGCCTGCCGTTCAGTGTCTGAAGGAGCACGCTGGCTGTGCCCGGAGAAGAAGGGAAAGATGTCACATCTAGTTCTTCGCTCTCCTATCCGTCATCACCACTAAATACCAGTGTTTCCGCTTCTCACTGTTCAATTCAGGGATTCAGAGGCCTGCAGCAACACGCACAAAAAGAATCAAAAAGAGGTACTCAGATAGCACGCGCTTTCAACAGGCATCCAGCATCCACACAAAACAACAGGTTAGCCAGTAGAAGAGCTTCCAGCTCGTCAAGTTGTGTGATCTTCTTAGGAGTGGTGCTTTGAGGATGGCCGTTGTCAACTATGGACATATGGACACTACTTCCCTTCGCCCATCCCAGTACTCATGTAAAGAAGTGTGCAGTGCTCGACCTGTGGAGTACCTTGAAACGATGGTCCTTCCGAAAGCGAACCAAAAGAACGAGAAGTCTTCTCTTCTCTCAACACCAGCTTTAACTTTAACGCTAGCCTGGCAGCTTCCAAGACCGCGCAGACTTTGGCAGTGCGTTGGCAGCTGCCACCTCTGACAAATGTGTGGTGGCAAAGCACATGCTGTGGGGGGTGAGGAAGGCGGTGGTCACGATTCAATCCAAACAAGTGGGATGGACCCCGACAATTGTACAACCTTGGGCAAGAAAATGTTCCTGTGTGAGGGTTGACCAGTAGTTCTGTGATCTGGCCCCATCGTCACAATCAATGCCCTGTCGCTGACCAGCTGCAACCTTGACCAACAAGAAGCGATTCGACACTCAGCATCACCTCCAGCTCTCTTCTTCCTCAACATCACCGCTACTAGTAGCAAGGACACTACTGGTAGCTCCTGGCCGTACTACTAGGAGCAAGGACGCTACTAGGGGCTCCTGGCCTTACTAATTGCTAGTAACACGAAGCTACTAGGAACAAGAAGCTACTAGGTTAAGTGTAGGAACATCACCGCTGAGATGGGTCTCCAAACCGAAGACCTCCTTCAGCCAATCGCGGCTTCGGGAGATCAACGCCGTCGTCAAGAGGTCCCGCACCTCGCGCCAAGTGCAGGTGCGTGAAGCATTGGTGGGTTGAAAGGCGAAGCAAAAGGTGAAGCAAGTAAAGCCCATCACGCGAAGACTGCGCGTGGGAAGCTTCTTGTTTTGGTCAAGATGTGCGTACGCACGAGGGTATGCTCATGTATGTTCATTGTAGGGTGAGTCTGATGGACTTTGGGCGAAGCTACCGTGGTTTGACCAGAGCTATCCACCAAAGCCACCAGGATCTATCCACTTGACCACAGGTGAACGACCCTATCACCCTTAGCAACTGGCATCATTCACTGTTTCTGGGAACGGGACAGCTGATGCCCTTGCTGCCTGCTTCATGCAACACCTATTGGTTCAAAAGTCAATTCCCTGTTGGCTGCTCCTTTTCATAGGAACAAGGACGCTACTAGGGGCTCCTGGCCATACTAAGAGCAAGTAGCAACTAGGAACTCCTGGCATCTCATAATCATAGGTGGAGGTGCCATGAACACCCTCCTTGCCCTTCACCAGTGGGGCTCCCCTTGTCTCACTCCGCTCTTTCTTCGCACAGCAGGCGTAGAAGTTGATGGTTCCGGTGAGGCGTAGGGGGCGCCCGATCGTTCGAGCTACTTGCGAAGAACCCATGCACAACCATCAAACCCTGGTTCCGACCTAGAAGATGGTGACACGGCCACTGCTTTCCATGTCAGTCAGCATGCTCAGCATGAAACATAGATCACAACCTTACAGTCACCAAGCCATACACATCCAGGGAGAAGTTAGGCCGAACAAGTGCATTACTACTAGAAGCAGGAAGCTATTAGGTTGGAGGTTAGAGGCCATCGCGATTAGGTTGGAGGCCATCCTATTATTAAATAACTTTCCCTAAAAATCTAGGAACCAAATCATTCGCACGAGCTATCCTGCGTCCACTTACTAGTAGCTTAAGTAAGCTACTAGCTACCTCTACCTCTCCCTTACTTAATTAAGTAGGCGCCTACTTAATTCAATAGACAGCGCGGGGGAGCGGGCCAAAAGAAAGGGATAACCGGCATTTAGTTTGCAAGACCATGAGACACTCAAATCGGATTTTTTTGAGTTGCATGACTTGTTGGTGGTCTGTTAAACAACTCCGATGATCACCTGAGATATGACTTCTGGCTCGTGTTGCTCGAAGCTTTGAAGAGATCGGGCTTCCGCGTTCGGCCGACCGGGCGACGACCAGAAGGGGAAACGCCGGACCGCAAAGCTGGTCCGGGTCCAAGTGACATTCCCCTCGAAAGGTTCTCTCGATTGGGCAGAAGGAAGGCAGAAATCAACGGATTGAAACACATGGGTGACCGAGCAATGACCAGGCTGACCTCGAACGTTAGTCTGAAACCTTGCTAGGAATATCATTCTTTCACTTGTCTCAAAGAGAAACAGGCAATAATCTATTGAATTGAATTCCACGACACTTTCTGGAGCAGAATGCCAGCGGCGAAGGATATCAAAGGCCTGGATAACACGACATATGGGACGCGGCCATGGCACAAAACATGTGATTCTAGTAAACCTGTGTGTTTCTGGTCTCTCCTTCGCAGTCAGGACTTTAAGCCTCCAAGCCAGGTCTTGTGGACCAACCGCTGTGTTCATCGCTTCATCTCTGCCCTTCAAAGCCAACAGCTAGCTGCTAATCTTCTTGTGGAGGGCATTGCCGTCTCCGCAGTTGGGGAAGACCACTGAATTGCCAAACATGGCCAATCTTCGTCCTGCTCTTCAACTACCTCCTCTCCAAGATGTCCAGTGACCCTTAGATTTAGTCTTCCTGTATTTTCGGCTTTCGCATCTCTTCAAACCCTAAGCTGCGGCGGCACCGGCGGCCCTAAGCCTGGCTCTTGCGGATGAGACTGTCCTCAGCCGTTTCGGCTTGCCACCGAAGCTTCGGGTCCTCTCGCTGCAGCTGACGCTTCCAAGCCTCGGGGCAGCGAGGCACAGTGTGGCACAGTGACACCGGTCTTTTCGAACATCAAGCCCCTAGTAGCGTCCTTGCTCCTAGTAGCGATGCCCTTTGTTCCTAGTAGCTTCTTGCTCCTAGTAGCTTCTTGTTACGAGTAGTAAGGCCAGGAGCCCCTAGTAGCGTCCGAAAGACATAAATTGACATAAGCAACAGGCTTAGCTTGAACGAGTTGGACGATTCCATGTCTAACCAAACGGGATTCTACCGTACAAAAGTGCTTTGAACCACCGAGGTAGGGGACTTTCAGTGGCTTTCTAAGCTTTCCCTATCAACGTCACCACTATGGTGGCCGTCACCAAGTCCACCACCCATGAAAACCACCCAAGCAGTTCAACCCCGCCTTCCAACGTGTTTGTTGGTGTAAAAAGTGCCAAGGCAGGGCATGAAATGCAGTGCCGGCATTTCCAAGTCTGTCTGCAGATTTGAAGGACCAGGGTGAATACTGCTCTAATCTGCTATAGCTTCACCAACCCTCCAAGGTCTTATTCACCAGATGACCCCTCACCCCCCACCGCATGATGCTGAACTCCGACCACCGACCAGAAAACACGACCAGGCCACATCCAAAAGCGCGCGGGAGAACTTGTGCTTCTCTTGGTCGTAAGCTTCCCTCATTTTGCGAACCCCGGGATGGCGCGGTGGCGGGAAGGTCGGAATCGTAACCAGAGCTGGTGGAATACGGTGATGGCCTCCAACCTAAGAGCAATGGCCTCCAACCTGGAAGAGATGGCCCCTACACCTAGATGAATACGGTGATGCACAGGGTCATTTAGAGTGATTCAGTGCTTGCGACTTTGGGGACGAGAGTGAGATGATTCGATGACCTGGTGTATTTCTGCAGGGGCTAAGTGTGAGTTCTTGCTGAAGAGTGCCGGACGTTGATTCAGCAAAATCACAGAAAGCACCATCAACTCAGTGTTAGCTGCAATAGATGTGCAAATTCCTGCAAGACCTTGTTTCAATTGGGCTCAGCTACGCCCGGATCCCATGATCCATGGGGGCGCCCCTGTGCCAGCCATTTCTGGCTTCGAGGATCTTCGTGAGCTTGGTGGTTGCTTCATCCACCAACTCCAAGGGGTACCCCGTCTGCATGGCAAGGACCTGCACCTTCGCCGCCTGCTCCAAGTAGTACAAGTCTTCCTTGGAGGATGGACCGGTCTCCCAACTTGCCACCCTTCCTTTTAGCAGAAATTGATGACTTCCTATCGCTATTCAGGCATACTGCGGCAATCCCTAGTGACATGGAGTTCAAAGCATCGAACCCAAGCGAGTGTCGAAGGCTTCAGCCACAGTGCGCCCGCACACGAAGACCCCGTGGTGCTTCTGCAAACCCACGCGCTTCCTTGGTCGAAGTCGGAACCGCCCTGGTTCCGGGCGACGGTGATGGGGATGGCCCAGACCAATGACACAGACCTCACTGAAACAGCGCATTCATTGGAGGACTTGTCACACACCAGTGCCCGTTTACGGGTATCTTTGTCCGTCTCTGCCAATGCAATGCTTCCCCTACCTTCGAGAAAAACACACGTCGGATAGAGACGCGCGCCGCCTTTTCCAATGCCACCGAGGGACATCGGGAAGAACATGAATGTGACGACACGCCCAAACAGTTAGTGGGTACAAAACGCGTGATGAACGAGCAAAGTACTATAAGCCTACCCCGGCTTGGACAACATCATGCATGAAGACATCTGGAGTATGAAGTTCATCCTTTATTGTTGCCTCCCTAGGATTCCTCGCTATGATGGGATGCCCCTTTCAGCTCGTTTTGCTCCACATGATTCCCTTTCGGTGCCCCTCTTCATCCGAAGGGCTCCTTGAGGGCCGCCGCCAAGCGATTGCCCTCCTGTGCAGGTTTCGGCCACGGAGTCAGAACCCCAAGAGGGTTGGAACTCCTCATGAAAGACTGGCTTTAGTCCATGGCTTTCATCCCTAATAGGTTGGAGGCCATTGCTACTAGGTTGGAGGCCACGGCTAGTAGGTTGGAGGCCATGGTTTTGATTATTCCTAACTTTGGGATTCGCCAATTGGGATTTCCATCAAAAGGCTGCTTTGGTGGCTTGCGATGGTCGTCTTAGAGACCAGCGGGTGTGTGAGACAAGGATTTTGCCATCGGATTCACTGCGCTGCGGTGTGAAACATGGTGAAGGCAGGTGGAAGACCCAAGCAACTTCTGCCAAGAAACCACTCAAACGATTCATTCAGTTCTTGTACACTTTTTCCACTTAGAAATCATCTCCCAAAGAGTCACTTGCGTGCCACTGAGTGGCGGGGAAGAGCCATGGCGAATTGGATTCAAGGAGTTCTGACCATACGAGCGAAGCCCGGCAAGCCCGGCAACCATGAGTGTGGGAGAGGTGTACCGTTAGTACGGCACATGGACTATGCCAACGTTCTGCACTTTCTAGCCCCTCCGGGTGAAGTAGGGTCCAGCCGATCCGATTGTGGCAGAACCTTTCCACATGCCTCTGGATCCAACACAAGGCCCTTGTAGACGTCGTCATAGGCCACTTCATTCCAAAAGCGCAGAGCGTTCTGGCTACCTTTGCCGAAGGATCTGATTTTGGAAGGGTGAAAGGCATAAAAGAAACGCTGTCTACATGGAGAGGTCATCGCTACTCAGGTGGAGGCCATCGCTAGTAGGGTGCAGGTCTTTCCTATTGTATAGGTTGTAGTTCTTGTTGACCAACCTGTTCTTTTGATCTTCAGCGACTCATGCCCCATCAGGCAATCGGAGGACCATGGACACTTCGATACGAGTGCGATGGGTTCTTGGAATCACGCACGTATCTGTCACCATATGTCACCAATCACTATTCCCTCGCGGTGAGTTGAGAAACTATCACTGGAATCATGACCGAACTCTAATACAGGGTTGTGTTTCGTAGAGGACAGTGAGCATCAGTAGTGACAGGATGATCTTTATGTGAACCTACGGAGCTCATGTCCCACATGCGATGAGGGAAGAGTGTACAGCAAACCGGAAAAACACTTCACATGCGGGACGTGGCCTCCCAAAGGCCTGAACACAGGGGCTGAGGTCACATTGCTTGCATGGGCGTGGCTGAGCAAGCCGAGGGTCACATCTGCAGTCGATCCGAGTTAGGCCTCAGCTGGAAGGGGACTCCGCTGCTACGAGAGCCAAAGGAGCAAACAGTGGGGGGTGGACACAGAAGATTTGTTTGTCACTCTCGCAAAAATGGCGGGGCAGCTACAAATGGAGTCTAGATAGAGATAGCTCCTACCACTCATGGATGCATATGTTGGAGGCCACCGCTATTGGGTTGGAGGCCATCGCTATTAGGTGGGAGGCCATTGCTATTAGTAACTCAACATGTTTTTTTCTGTTTGGAATGCAGTTTAATCGGTTTGCGTGATGTTCCATGTTGGGTACACGGGCCAGCTCAGCGCACTGTTGGGTTCAAGTGGATGCACGTGATCCATTCCGTTTCAACTGGTTCTCAACTCTTAACTTGAGAATTTCCTGTCTGAGAGTCGGACGCCAAAGCAACTAGGAGCAAGGACGCTACTAGGGACTCCTGGCATCGCTACTAGGAGCAAGGACGCTACTATGGAAAGTTGGTTTTAGGAACTGCTATGTGGCTCTCACCCTGCTCTCGTGCCGCCACAGCGGCAGTTTGCTCCGGTCGATGCAGCATAAAGCGGTGCTATAGGGCATGTGCGTGTGCAAGACAGCCGCCTTATTCCTCGGTGTCGCATCGGCCCAGTGTCTGGACGGATCAGCTGAACAAATGCCCCCCCCCCACGGCCAAGGTGACCTAGCCTTTGCGGGCAATTGGCCAGATTGCATATCGAAATGCTTTAAGGGAATGCTTCCACCCTATGACTGCCTGTGCACTTATGACATGGAGGTGCACCGATGTTGAGGAGGAAAGGAGCCCCAATGTCTGGATCTGCTTATATTTATCAAGTACCTTTGGCCATCGGCCCTTCTCATCTGCATTTCGTCTAACAAACTTGTGACCTCACAGCAGCGTTGCAAACCAGCATGTTCTGTCATTCTTCAAGATTCAACTGAGGCTGTAAAGTTCGAGCATGAAGTTCAACCCCAAGCGACTTTCCTAGCTGAGGAGCACGAAGTTGGGCAAGCCTGGACCCGACACGGTCTTCCGACGGTCAAGATCGATACTGCCCCGGTCTTGCTCCGAGCGTCGGAGAACAGTGGTGAATGGCACGATGGATCTCAAAGGCAGAAGTCTCCACCTCAGACGGCAACGGACGACGTTCAGCTGCAGCTGCAAACGAAAAGTAAGTGCTCGGAGTTCGAAGACAGTCATTTTCTGGCGCCATAGATTTTCCATCACAAGCCCAGTCTGGTTGCAAAGGATTGATGCATTGACAGTCGCTCATCCATACTAGAGCCCATGACGTTTGAAGCAATAACATCAAATGAACCTGAACATTGTTTGACCGGTTGGCTTAGAGATTGATGGGGGCTAATGTGAGTTGGCGCGGGTGCTGTGTCGAGAAAAAGCCTGCTGGAGCAACACGAAGTGTGACTAAGTGGAAGTTTGCCGGATTGGCAAGCTTATTCAGAAATGCCGGCAGCAAGTGGTTTGACTCTGGGGTGGTTTAGCTTGAGGAACCTGCGTGATCATAGAGCCAAAAGATCTCTTTCACTCCCAACGACCGGATGCCGAGACAGCCGGTAGCCGAGGCACAAAGCCTTTGCCTGAGACCACCTGACCTCAGGATCTGCCGGCATCTGGATTGTTTATCTACCTTTTTGGCCTCGATCCTGACGTCCTGTCGGCGACCGAGCTGAAGGGGAGCCCGTGAAGAAAGATTCGCCCCAGGGTGTTCTGAAGGTCTCGTTCGCTCCGACGACGCTTGGGATCCCTTTGCGGTTTGAGTGGTGAGCTTTCTACTATGGTTTTTTGGTTTGAGAAGGGCCACCGGCCTCCCTCTACACACATGGTAAAGTGTTGCACCTGCCATGATGGAACGTTACCCTCTACACACAGGCTGACAAGCTCTGGTTCCGCTCCTTAAGGGCGTCAATCAATGGGATATCAAGGGCAATATGCTGGAACCAGAACATACCAACAAGCAAACGTCCTGTTTTGGAGGCTGGATGGCTCGACCTGTGAACCAAGGACAGACCAAGTTGATGGTCCCGACAAGCAACCCCAATTCCTGGATCCCAAACCTCAAACCTACACCGCCCCCGCGCACGCGCGAAAAGGTCCTAGTAGTTTCTTTTTTCAATTCTAATTAACTTTAGATCAAACATATTTCGCATTCTATTGAATTCTTGTTAATAGCTTCCTGCTAGTAATGCGAGGAGCCCCGAGTAGCGTTCTGGCTCCTAGTCACCATGGGACCGTTCCAGGTCGCCCGAGCGCTCCTCGCGCCGTGGAGACCGAGGGTCCCTTGGAGTCGACGACGACCAAGTTCTCAGGGGTCACCTCTGACCACAGCAGACCGTAAGGAATCACCTCGGCCGCACCCAAACGAGGCTCGTCGCATGAACGGGGCACACACAGAGTCACAAAAGGTGAGCCAACGAAGACCGTGAAACATGTCTGGTGAGGAAGAAGGAAGAGATGCCAACAAACATAACAACACCTACCGTTGACAAGCGGGCAGTGGTTGTGGGGCAGCTCGAGTGGAAGAGCCGAATCGGACTTGATAGAAGAAGGGCTGGGCTATACATGGCTCACGAAAAGGTATGTGGGTTGCAAGCATGTCGTGTGGGACATCCTTGCAATGAAACCTCACTGGTCAAACCCTCAAGCAAAGGGACCTTCTGTGCTTCTCCAACTGTAGCCCCAAAGCCAACTTATGAGGCTGCCAGGCATCAAAGAGCTGAAACAATCAGCCTCTCACCAAGCAATTCTAGAGAGCTGACATTTCATTGACATCGACATGGACTAGACCCCGATTTGGGCAACCACGCGCTCTGCGGACCCCTCTTCCACTCAGCCTACAACAAGCCAGTGCCATCTGCGGCTATCAGGGATGGGTTTTCTGCATCCATGTGTACAGTCTTGGTATTCGAGTATTCCATGCTACTAGGAGCAAGGACGCTACTAGGGGCTCCTGCTCCTGGCCTTACTACTAGGAGCGGGCCCCAGTCGTTCCAAAGATCCGTGAGCACCTTCCTTGTGGATGCGCAAAGTGCAACATGTTCCCACGCTCAGCCAGCTGTGAAAGACACTCCGTCCCAACAAGTTGTGTTCTTTTCTCAAAGCTCCATGGGCAAAAACGCTACTAGGGGCTCCTGACATCGCTACTAGGAGCAAGGACGCTGCTAGGGGCTCCTGGCATCGCTACTAGTAACAAGGACGCTACTAGGGGCTCCTGGCCATACTACTAGGAACAATGCTCGCTACTAGGAGCAAAGGGACTCCAGACTCCACAAGTTTGCGATCAAGATTATATTCCATGGACCAAATCGTCCCCAGGCTGTGTGGGTTCTATCTGAATCAGGATGAAGTCACCAAAAACCGGTCCTCCTGACCCGGCACCATGGCAGACAAATGGTTGCACACACCTGGTCAGGTGCGATGGGGAACTTGCTTCAAAGTCAAAAGCAATCACCTCCAACCCACTCGCAAGAGGAACCTCATAGCGATGGCCTCCAACCTAAGAGCGATGGCCTCCAACCTAAAGGGTGGTTCTTTTTCTCTCCGGCAGGGACCATATGCTACTCCGCAGGGCCGACATTGCATGGGTTCCAAAGTAAGAAGGTCCTCTGTGACTTGGAGTGCTTCTTCAGCTGACTCCCAAAAGCACTCCAAGTCACAGAGGACCTTCTTGCTTTTGGGAGTCAGCTGAAGCACTCCAAGTCACAAAGGATCTTCTCTTCGGTCGTCGGCTACTTCAGAGACTAAGTTGAACTTTGCCAGCCAAAACTTCCATAGCTGCTATCAGAACCTATAGTCTTTGTGAGATTGTCCAACCCCTGCCCAGCAACATTTGCCCTTCTCATCTCAGCACATTCGAAGGGGTGGTTACAATCCAAAGCAAACTCAGGTTATTCTTGGTACTGGAATGTCTTTCCGGTCCTCTTATAGGTTCAGAGAAGAACAGCAAAGAAGACCCAACATGACCCAACCACTTTGACAACCCAATCAAATCGGGCCGACTGAGTTCCACGACTCGGCCGAGCCAAGCACCTTCGTTGAGGCCCATCTTGTCACAAAGCCGGTAGACTGCCGCCAGGTCATCTCTCACCGCCGCTTCCGTCGCCATTCGTGGGCGTGGGCGTCGCGCGAAAAAAGGAGGAGCTGTGGTGAGGAACGGCACGGGTTTGAGCCGCTGTGCTGATAGCTGCCAAAGGGTCCAAGGTTGGGTCTTCGGCAGCGAAAGCGGGGTTCTCGGATGATGGGAGATGACCCAACGCACCCCCCCTCCGGTGCCAGTCCGCACGATCAAAAACACCTTGATGGGGAGTGGAGTGGAACTCCGGTTCCCACCCAAGAGAAGCTGCTGGCAAATCCATAGATCCGGCCAAATCCAGGCATCCCACCTCTTCACAGACCTTCAGCAGATTGATCTCTGCAGATCTCAGAAGTACGGGCGAACAGGGTCCGGTTTGGATCAGCGGCAAGTTGGAACACATGCCCAATTTTCGATCCTTTCAGCCTCAAGCCTTCCAATTTAGCACATCTTGTGGGCTTGCGGGATCTTGTGGGTGTTGCACCGTGAGAAAGTGAAAAACCCTAAACATGCATCGACAAAGCTTGAGAAGTGCATTGTCGAGAAAAAACAATCAATTTTGATAGACACTTGTGCTTTTGCCGAGTGAGTTGCTAGTGCTTTCAGCCGCCAAAATGGAACTTAGGTGGAGGGTTTGCTTGGCACCTTGGACCTCTGGCCGTGACCTCCCGAAGTCGGACATGGAAACAGTTCACCTCTGAACGAACACGAAGACTGAGTGGGAGATGGGCCAAGTAGTAATGAGATCTTGGTTCTTTCAATTTTGGTTGCAAGGACGCCCGGATATAGAACCTATTCACCTTAGATATGGCTCTTCTATCGCAATAAGCTGGCAACTGAACCAAATGGAGCTGGGCTTCGCTTGGGGGCACCGACTCCAACTTCACTCGGCTGCCTTGGGTCTGCTCTACTCGCCTGCCAGATCTTTGGCGTTCTGCCCCGACGCGCGATTTGGCAGAAACAAGCATTTCACTGGTGCAGGCTGCGCGAAGCAAGAACATGAAAAAAATCTAATGGCATGGTGCCCGCCTTGACATTTAGTATGCCAATCAAAGACACAAAAAATCCGACGGCTGCATTTTGATTGGCATACACCCGGTGTCCAAGTGAAGGGTGGAGTAGCCCATTGGGAAAACCAACGTGCCAAAACTCGTGTCACAACTCGCCAAGCCCACCTGATAAAACACATTCGAAAGAGCAGGTCGAATGTGTCCCACTCGATTTGAGCTGACGGTTTGCCTTCCCCACACGCTGATGCCTGAATGCAACCTGGTTGGTCTGGTGGTGGGATGTCGGGGCCTGGGAAAATCCGAGTTGCTGGCAAACAAACTTTCCGGGAGACCTTAACATTGGTCCAAGCCGTCCCCAATCAGTAGCAAAAAACAAGATCCCGCCCCCTGTGCCAATGCCAGGACCAGCTTGCGCTGATACAGTCAAACGGCCCTACAATAGCCCAGCACGATGCTATAATATGTAATGGCACGCCCTTCTGTGCCAGGAAGCCGCTTGTCTGGTCTGTGCCTTTGTGTGTAAAAGGTGGTAAAGCAGCAGGGGCCTTGGCATCAAGGGTTGTTACCGTGGGCAATTGTCACCCAGATGCTACTCCTTTGGGGGTCTGCAGTTATCCGCGCACAGGAAGATGTAGACATCGATTCGACAAATAGGGCTTGGCGTGGCGCGGCATTTGAGCTAACGCAATCCTGCGCGTTCACCTCAGTTGTTCTCTGCCGACGCTTGTGTCCATCTTCCTTCGATCCGGAGCGGCGGCACCACCGCATTGCAAATCGAGGATTTCCGAACGCTCAAGATGAAGGATGCTTTGGATCTGCGATAAAGGGAGTTAGAAAGAAACACATTTGTCACAAAGACCAGAAAGGTAAGGAACCAGCTCTTGACATCCACGAGCCCCCTGCCAGAACAGAATGATTGAGCTAAAGCTTCGAGATGCCCCAGGGCACCGGTGTCTTGCAGCTCTATCACCGCGTCTTGCCAGCATGTCGCATGTGCAAAGGCGCCTGTAGGCCAGCTCCAGCCTGGCCAGCAAGTCATCCACACCTGTGGCGACCGGCAGGGTCTCCCTCCTCTTTCGGGGGGTTGGGCATCATGATGTGCTGGTCCTGGTAAAGTTTTGAGGTTGATTGCTGGCATGGAGGGCACCCCTTGCTCTTCGTGTTCAAACGTCTCTTCTTCTCATTTGGCCCACTCAGGGTGCACAAAAGAGCAGCCACAGCAGTATATGTACAATTTGCATGTCCCAGCAACCAAGGTGGATGTTGCAATGTGTGTGTGTGTGACATGAAAGCCCTTTGGCAAACTGTGTGTCCCAAAGTAACCTGAGACATTTGTTGGGTTTGCATCTGTATACACTCTACAGTGGGCCCTGCGGCCCTATGGCCTATATGGCCTGTGGCATGGCATATGGTGTGTCCTTGAGACGAAGTTTGCCCTAGAAAATCACTTGAATGCATACTCTACTCAATTCATACTGTCACGCTGGTGCTACAAACCTTGCACAGAACTTCAACAACTTTTGAAAAACATATGGAAGTTCTGGTTTTGGTGATCTGGTGGTTTTGGGCCGGTAACGGACCACGTTCCGGACCCGGTACCAGATACTGTGTACCAGGTACCAGGTTCTCCACACTGAAATCCTGTGACACGACCAAGCAAACTTCAGACAAACTCTGGGACCGGATCGGAAACTGGACTGGAAATGTGACATCCAGTGTGACATGCAAATTTCTCTGTGTATACAAGCAGTTCCCGGGCAAGCCGGCGGCGGAAGTTTCCTATAAGAACAAATTGACCTATAGGAGTGTCCACGTTCTCTACAACATGCGCGTCCTCCAGTCAAACGCACGCGCTCCGGACTTTTGACCCACGGGATTCCACGTGTGTAAGGTGTGTGCCCCCTGCAGGATCAGCAGCTCACAACAGCATACTGGGTTGTATCTTTGCCACGACAAGATCAGCAGCCCACAACGGCGTGTTGAACCAACTGGGCATGTACAAGTGTATGTACTACAAAGTGGCCAGTCCTCAGCTTCCAGCTCCACAGGTTGTTCCGCGTGCTAAAGTTGTACTAGAAAGTCGCCAGTCAGTTCTCATCTTCCAGCTCCCCACCAGATGCTCCGCGTACTGCAGTTGTACTACACAGTCGCCAGTTCTCATCGTCCAGCTCGCCAGATACTCCGCGTACTAAAAATTGTACTACAAAGTCGCCAGTTCTCCTCTTCCAGCTCTACAGATTGCTCCGCGTACTAAAGTTGTACTAGAAAG
>CAXAMN010021529.1:701179-711207 GCA_963970005.1 Durusdinium trenchii | reverse complement strand
AATCTGCACATGGAGGTTCACAAAGTGCTGCGCCTGCCACGAAATCTTCACTTCAAGAAACAAGTGAAAACTCTAATCCCAATGGGCGGACGATTCCGAGCATGATCCGAGCATGATCCGAGAATGATCCGAGCATGACCCGAGACCGTCTCGCAACCGTCGTTCCGCAGACCTTGACTTGCCAGCTTCGGAGCCACCGGTTCCATTGAAAAATACAGCATTTCGTGCCTTCGCTATCTCTCCACTATGCATTTTGTATTGCGCCTGCCACGACATCTGCACATGGAGGTGCACAAAGTGCTGTGCCTGCCACGAAATCTGCACATGGAGGTTCACAAAGTGCTGCACCTACCACGACATCTGCACATGGAGGTTCACAAAGTGCTGCACCTGCCACGAAATCTGCACATGGAGGTTCACAAAGTGCTGCACCTGCCACGAAATCTGCACCTGGAGCTGGAGTTGCCTGGAGCTTGAGCTGTTGAAACCAGCGCTGGTGTATGAGCGGTGTATGATGACTGGTGTATGATGAGTGGTGTGTGATCAGTCGTGTATGATGAGTGGTGTATGATGAGTAGTGTATGATGAGTGGTGTATGATGAGTGGTGCATGACGAGTGGTGTATGATGAGTGGTGTATGATGAGTGGTGTATGATGAGTGGTGGTTGAACAGCTGTTGAATGTCCGTAACACGGAAGTTTTGCACACTAAACTTCCTTTGACTAGTAAGGCCCTTGTTCCTAGTAGCGAACTCTATTAGACCTTTCTTGGTTTCTAAGAGCAATGGCCTCCAACTTAGTAGCAAGTTATATTAGACCCACGGTGTTCAAGCGAGAAAAAGGGGGCCATGATGAGCTTCGCCGCGCCTGTCTCAGTCGCCATCCGGAGCCATGCAGGCGGGAGACTCTTCAACCTGTCTTTCTATTTCTTTCCGTTCTTGTTGCGCAAAAGGAAAGATTTAAAACAACATAGTTCTTTTCTTTTTTGGTTGGGGGGGGCGGATGAAATTGGAACTTAGTTTTTTTTGTCTTTCCTGCTTCTTTGCTTTCCTGTTCTTGATTTCCTTTTTCGAAAGGAGCACCTCTTTGAAGTTAGAGCCTCTTGCGGTTGCACAAATCCCCCCAATTCCACGAGGCTTGAGACCTGGACAAACCCAAGTGGGACTCGGTCGTGGGCACGGAACTTACCGGTCCACTTTCTACAAACAAACTCCTAGTAGCTTCTAGCTACCAAAAGGCTTTATTGTTACTAGCGGTGGTGGCCTCCAACTAGTAGCGTCCTCCACCTTGGCTACTCTTTTACTCCCAAAAGGGGCCGGGCAGCTGCGAAGTTTATCTCCCAAGCTTGCCATTCGAAAAACATTCAAGTAAATTGTAGTGATCAACCGCCGTCTCTGCCTACTTGCGCCCTCTGAATGTCAAGCGAGAATGGCTGCATCGACAGGAGGCGGGATCATCACAAAAAGCCTTTGGAACCCTCCAATTGGTTCGATGCTTCTTTAAAGGACTGGACTGGGGCACGTAGCCGCCAGATCGTTTGGAGACCCGCAAAGTCGTTAGGAAGACCACTTCGGGCCCGCCGACCGAAGAAGGGGGTGAGCTTTGGAGCAACATTCAAGCCATCCAAACACGCTCTGAGCTGGAATCGTCCTATACGGTAGGATTGATCAGAAAAACGGTCATACATACTGTCATGCGTCCAATGCGCAATACAAAACAGGTCATGAGCGGAAAACCAAAGGAAAACAGGTCATGAACTCCCATTTCTCACTTGTTTTTGGATAGGACATGCTCTTCTGCGAGTCTACTGTCATGTATGTTTTTAGGAGGGTGTGCCGGGTCGTTGGGATAAGTCAAAAACATGACGTGCAAACTTGTGTTATCCTGACGTGCCAGATTTCGATATCGATGTCGGTTCTCAGAATGGGGAGCTCCACAACGAATGATCTTCTGTCTATTGAGCCAATTTCAAGGCCAACCCAAACAGCTGTCCGTGCGCGTGCAATCGCGCTATTTGTGCGCTTTCTTTTCTCAGCAGGTGGGACGGTTGAGTTGCCATTATGCCTGGGCGCGGCAAAAACCAAGGGCACTGGTGGAACTGACACATTTTAGGTTCCTTTTGCTAGTAGTAACAAGTGCATCGCTAGTAGTAACAAGTGCCTTACTAGTAGTAACAAGAAGCCAGTAGAAACAATAAGCTAATAGCTACTTGCTCCTAGTAGTACGGCCAGGAGCCCTTAGTAGCACTGGTGGAACTGACACATTTTGGTTGGAACTTCATGGATGTCGTTGCCCTTGGTGGGCATAATTGCCGGCGAGGAGGGCACCAGCTCCAAAAAGTGGGTCAGCTGGTAGCTACGCCTTTAGTTGGGTGTCTTAGTGGCAAGCCATACCTTGCAATTTCAGGCACAAAAGAGACATCTCAATCCAACAACCTAGCAGGAGCCCCCTTCCCCCCCCTGACAGCATGTCAAGGGTTCATGTTTGCTTCATGGCGCCATTTGCTCTTCCTCATAGTCTTGCTGGTGTGGATCCCCTGCAAAGGCTCCACTTTCGGGTTGACGCTTGGGAGCCCTGCACCCTGGAGTGACGCTTCTTCGACCAAATCCATACAATTGCACAATCTACTCAGTCCCTGAGCTTTATCTAAGTACATGGAACGGTCCCATACAGCTGTAGGGGAGTTTCTCCATAAGGTTCTCCATCCACGTTGGTTTTGCAATATCTGAGATCAATGGGTCATTCAGGTCTTAGATTCTCAACAATAATTGTGTGAATGAAGATTCTGGCCCTAATGACCCTCACTACAGTGTCTACAGTGGAAACTTGTGAATCTACCAGCTTCAAGGCCCTGTTTGCTTTCAATGGACCCAGTGCGGTTTTCTCCCCTTCCAGCGGAGTCTCTGAAGAGCTTCCTGCCCTGCCAAGGTCATGGCGCCTGGTGACGGATCCCAGCATGCGGTCAAGAGTGGAACACGTCGAAGCAAACCAATAAAGAGTGAAACGCCGTTTGCCAGGTCCTCTTTTTAACGATCTCCTTTCACCGCGCTACCCATTTCCACCACTGGCAACGAACTTCCTACTCCGGGCATTCTGCAAGAAACTTGTGGGCGTCTGAGTCTTTGGTTTGGCAGCGCATGCTTGGTGACAAAGCCAGAAGCACCATGGAGAAAATGAGATGGAAAGACGCACCGCCCAGTAGGGGTTATAAAATTGGTAAGCCTAGTGAGGCTTTAAGGCAAACCTTCTGGATGTTTCAATCAAACACCAAGCAAACATATTCACAAAGAAATCTATCCGTCCGGGTATTCGATTCTGGTCAGGAAGGAACATGAAACACGGCAAGTTTGCCTAAAAATCTAGGAGCCAAATCATAAGGACCTCCTTGATTAAGTAGGCCCAAGTAGGCGCCTACTTATTTCAGTAGGCAGGGGAAAAAGGGAATCAGGAGCAAGGACGCTACTAGGGGCTCCTGGCCGTACTACTAGTAACAAGAAGCTACGAACGTAGCAAAGGGCATTTCTACTGGGACGCTACTAGTAGCTTTTGGTGTTCCTCTTTTTTCGTCGAGCCGTCTTCCCGAACCCCCCAAGACTTTCCGGTCTCTTGCGGCGCCTTGTGCTTCGGCTTCCGGGAGCCTCTCCAAAAAGGGTCCGCCGCTTCCCTTGTTTCGGAAGAAGTGTATGCGAGGGCCTCCAACCTACTTAGTGAATTCCTCCACAGTTTCGGTCCAGCGTGAACAACTTGGATGGCCGCTTCTGGATGCTTCTGGGCACGCCGAATCATGAAACAACCGCCAAAAGCTTGGGAGGCAACTAAGGTCTTTTGGAGCAATCGACGACACTGGTCACCCTCCTCCACACAGTTTGTTGTTCCACCTAGGCAACTCAATATGCCATGGGCATTTTGTTTCCCTGTCGAGTGTGAGTGCATTCCATGCACTTGTGACAACGGTGGGCTACATTCCACGGGTGCTTGAGACCCACTCGCTCGTGGCGCGACCTCAATCCGTCTCCCGTAAGTTCAACATCCGCGATCTTCACGCGGCGGATCCAAGCCGTCGATGCTACCTCAAGATTTGCTCTATGGAACTTGTGACATGGTCCCGCGAGAGGCAAGGCCCCCCAAATTGAAGCAACGTACATGTTTTCGATGGTCTTCTAACCGTCCAATGACCGGTGCCAAACGTGCATGTCACTTGCCTTAGATTGCTATTGTTTTCTGCACAGGTCCCCCGGAGACTGCCATCGGTGGCTTTCCAAGGCCCAGGATGATGGACAGAGTCAATAGTCTGTGGCTTTGATGGCAGTGGCCCGTTGCAAACGACTCCCGTAACCAAACGTCACACTGCCCTGCGCTTGCTCCAGGATCACCCACAAATTCAAAACCACACTCATGCAGCCATACCTCCATGAAACCCACCTAAAATCCACGACCATTCCAAAGATTCCAAAGGTTGAAGAGATTAGATGCGAAATCGTAGGAAGTGAAAAGTGAAAGGGTGAAGTTGAACACCATCAGGTACCTGTCATCCCGCCCTGCCCTTCTGACAAGATCAACTCCCCTTTGGCCTCGGGCGTCCTTGGCCATTTCAGCCAAGCCTGGCCTCAGGGCCATGTTGCTGGGCCAAGGACTTGGGAGTCCGCTCAACGCTCAACCGACCAACGCGTGTGAATGCGATTGCTCTGTGAAGTGGTGCGTCGGAGGGAGGGTCCGCCAGCTGCGATGCCGCCAGAGTCTTCCAGCTGTTTTGGGTGCAAGGGGCCATGGCCTGATCCTTGAATTCTGGGTTGATATACTGATGTGGCTACCGAGGAGTACGTGCAACCGCTAGTGCTTTCCAGGTGGTCCACCAATGTACGGGAGGTGCACCTGGATGGAACTACTGACCTCTGTGGTCGGGTCCTTTCTCCAACACACTGCCATGAGACATTGAGCCGACAATTGTTCCCTTTTGGCCTTTTGTCGTAGTGGAGCGTGGCTGGGCGGCACACTTTCGGGAGCGTGCTGGGCTTGAGAAACGTTGGGCTTAGGCACGTGGGACTTCAAGAAAGGTTGCAAGCTCGCTGGGTTCCCAGCCTCCCGTGCGGAGCGTTGTTGCAATGGTAGATTCACATGGCGCGTGTGGCGTCCTAGTCCGTGCGACTCAATTCGGCTCCATGATCCATGCTGCTTTGGCCATCTATTTTGAAGGGCTAGTGTGGCTAGTGTCGTGATGTCCTTGGCTCAGGATTTCGGCAAGCAAGTGCTTCAAACTGCCAGGTTGTTCACGGAGCTGCGAGCAAGGTTAAAATACAAATTTTATGGCTCCGCGGTAGCCGTCTGAACATAAAATACCGAAACAACCATGTCAAAACACCGTGGAGGTTTCTGCCCTCAGGTTCATCTCAAGCTCACCTACCACTTGTGAGAAGCACCCACCGGACTGATAGGCTTCGCAGATTTCCGCCGAGACCTTTCGACACGAGGTGCGACGACGTCGGACTTGGTGGGAAGATGCGGGGCAATGGCACCCTAGTCGCGTCCGATCGCTCCTAGTAGTAAGGCCAGGAGCCCGTAGTAGCTTCTCGATACTAGTAGCTACTTGCTCCTAGTAGTATGGGCCAGGAGCCCCTAGGAGCTTCTTGTTACTAGTAGCTACTTGCTCCTAGCAGCGATGGCAGGAGCGCCTAGTAGCTTCTTGTTGCTAGTGGCTGCTTGCCCCTAGTAGCGATGCCAGGAGCCCCCAGTAGCTTCTTGCTCCTAGTAGCGATGCCAGGAGCCCCTACTAGCTTGTTGCTCCTAGTAGTAAAGGCCAGGAGCCCCTAGTAGCTTCTTGTTACTAGTAGCAACTTGTTCCTAGTAGCGATGGCAGGAGCTGCTAGTAGCTTCTTGCTCCTAGTACTTGCTCCTAGTAGTAAGGCCAGGAGCCCCTGGTAGCTTCTTGCTCCTAGTAGTAAGGCCAGGAGCCCCTAGTAGCTTATTGTTACTAGTAGATATTACTAGTAGCTACTTGTTCCTAGTAGCGATGTAGTAAGGCCAGGGGCCCCTACTAGCAAGAATCGTAGCTACTTGCTCCTAGTAGCGATGCCAGGAGCCCCTAGTAGCTTCTTGTTTCTAGTAGTGAGGCCAGGAGCCGTCAGTAGCGTCTTGTTACTAGTGGCTACTTGCTCCTAGTAGCGATGCCAGGAGCCCCTAGTAGCTTCTTGCTCCTAGCAGGCCAGGAGCCCCTAGTAGCTTCTTGCTCCTAGTAGTAAGGCCAGGAGCCCCTAGTAGCTTCTTGTTACTAGTAGCTACTTGCTGGTAGTAGCGATGCCAGGAGCCCCTAGTAGCTTCTTGCTCCTAGTAGTAGGGGCAGGAGCCCCTAGGAGCTTCTTGTTACTATTAGCTGCTTGCTCCTAGAACCCATGCAAGGAGCCCCTGGTGGCTTCTTGCTCTTGGTAGTAAGGCCAGGAGCCCCTAGTAGCTTCTTGCTTCTAGCCCCTAGTAGCTTCTTGTTACTAGTAGCTACTTGCTCCTAGTAGCGATGCCAGGAGCGCCTAGTAGCTTCTTGCTCCTAGCAGCGATGCCAGCACCCCCAATAGCTTCTTGTTACTAGTAGCTACTTGCTGCTAGTAGCGATGCCAGAAGCCCTAGTAGCTTCTTGCTCCTAGTAGTAAGGCCAGGAGCCCCTAGTAGCTTCTGGTTACTTGTAGCTACTTGCTCCTAGTAGCGATGCCAGGAGCACCTATAGTAGCTTCTCGCTCCTAGTAGTATGGGCCAGGAGCCCCTAGTAGCTTCTTGTTACTAGTAGCTACTTGCTCCTAGTAGCGATGTCAGGAGCCGCTAGTAGCTTCTTGCTCCTGATAGTGAGGCCAGGAGCCGCTAGTAGCGTCTTGTTACTAGTAGCTAGTTGCTCTTAGTAGCGATGCCAGGAGCCCCTAGTAGCTTCTTGCTCCCAATAGTATAGGCCAGGAGCCCCTAGTAGCTTCTTGCTCCTAGTAGCGATGCCAGGAGCCCATAGTAGCTTCTTGCTCCTAGTAGTAAGGCCACGAGCCCCTAGTAGTTTCTTGTTACTCGTAATACTTGCTCCTAGTAGCGATGCCAGGAGCCCCTAGTAGCTTCTTGCTCCTAGTAGTGAGGCCAGGAGCCCCTAGATGCCAGGAGCCTCGTAGCTTCTCGCTCCTAGTAGTATAGGGCAGGAGCCCCTACTAGCTTCTTGTTAGTAGTAGCTACTTGCTCCTAGTAGCGATGCCAGGAGCCCATAGTAGCTTCTTGCTGCTAGTAGTATAGGCCAGGAGCCGCTAGTAGCTTCTTGTTACTAGTAGCTACTTGCTCCTAGTAGCGATGCCAGGAGCCCCTAGTAGCTTCTTGCTCCTAGTAGTATAGGCCAGGAGCCCCTAGTAGCTTCTTGTTAATAGCATGCTCCTAGTAGCGATGCCAGGAGCCCCCAGTCGCTTCTTGCTCCTAGTAATAGAGGCCAGGAGCCCCTAGTAGCTTCTTGTTGTAGCTACTTGCTGCAAATAGCGATGCCAGGAGCCCATAGTAGCTTCTTGCTGCTATTAGTATAGGCCAGGAGCCCCTAGTAGCTTCTTGTTACTGGTAGCTACTTGCTCCTAGTAGCGATGCCAGCACCCCTACTAGCTTCTTGCTCCTAGTAGTATAGGCCAGGAGCCCCTAGTAGCTTATTGTTACTAGTAGCGATGGCCTCCACCCTAGTAGCGATGTGTGTCTAAAGGAGCGGAGTTCGGTTGCGATGTTCCGGGTGGAAGGAACATCCGAACGATCAGAAACGCAGACCGGTGACGTGATGTTCCGCGAGGAGCGTTGAGAGAGAGTTGCCAGACTACGTGGGCTGGAGCCATTTCCCGCCCCTTCCCCGGTGACACTTTGTACTACACCATTGGGCTTGCTACTTTGTAAGCTTCAGACCCAGGTAATGACACAAAGTTGACCAACGGATTGACCACGAGAATTTGCAAACCTCGTGGTAAACCCACGCGATGTACGGTTGAAGAACCCGACTGTTCGACGGTGCCGCAGAGGTACGCCAGGATCCCATAAGGTCACCAAACCTCTTTTGGGACAAGTACTGGGACAAGTAGCTTCTTGCTCCTAGTAGTAGGGCCAGGGGCCCCTAGTAGCGTCCTTGCTCCTAGTAGCGATGCCCTTTGCTCCTAGTAACTTCTGTTGGGACAGCCCAAAACGAACGCAGCGTTCCGAACCTGAGTGCCCGGGCGGGATGCTCTGTCGGGCCTAGGGTTTCGATCGTGGAAGTCTGGATTGTTCCATAAAGTCTTCTTGTTACTAGCGTCCTTGCTCCTAGTAGCGGCGCCAGGAGCCCCTAGTAGCTTCTTGCTCCTAGTAGTATAAGCCAGGAGCCCCTAGTAGCTTCTTGTTACTAGTAGCTACTTGCTCCTAGCAGCGATGCCAGGAGCCCCTAGTAGCTTCTTGCTCCTAGTAGTAAGGCCAGGAGCCCCTAGTAGCTTCCTGTTACTAGTAGCTACTTGCTCCTAGTAGCGATGCCAGAAGCCCATAGTAGCTTCTTAAGCCAGGAGTTCTTGTTACAGTAGCTACTTGCTCCTAGTAGTAAGGCCAGGGGCCCCTAGTAGCTTTCTTGTTACTAGTCGCGATGACCTCCAAGGTCTCCAAGCAACAGACTTTGGAGGCTCAACTTTAAATTTTACTCTTGCAATCATCCGCTGGTAACGGCTGGTAACAGCCTGGATTCTGCCAAAGCTGCAGCATAGAGCAATCATGGCACGCACTGCTTTATCGGTGCTTGGTTGTGGCTATTTGCCACTTACTTAAAGGTCTGTCATGTAGCAAGGGGTCACGGACCAGCTCATTGGTTGAACCATTCTGGTGATTGTGTTTGGGCAACGTTCGGCCCAACGAATATGTCCAAAAAGGACGGATGACAAAGGAGTTCATTACTATATTTGAGAGAGGAGGGGGTGAACGAAAGGTAGCAGGCAATCACAAGTAACCCTGGTAGAAGTCCATGACGGCGTGAATGCACAATCCCAACTCCTGATTGTAATACATTTTTGCGAAAGAAAGGAGAACTCAGGTAGCTCAAGCTACCTTTCGTGACTAGTCGCAAGAAGCTGAGCAAAGGGCATCGCTACTAAGGACGCTACTAGGGGCTCCTGGCCGTTCTACTAGGAGAAAGAAGCTACGAACGGAGCAAAGAGCATCGCTACTGGGAGCAAGGACGCTACGAACGGGGCACTCCTGGCCTTACTACCAGTAGAGAAGCTAGTAGGTTGGAGGCCATCGCTTCTAGGTCAATCAGCCGTGTTCTTTTCGTTTCGCCGTCCAGGACCATACCTGAATACATCTGAATACCACCGCATCCTTGGTTTTCCCGGTTCTGGGCGGCCGAAATATCGCCAGACTAGGAGCGCCAAGGCTTGGCACCGAAGATACAAGCCGCGTAGTCGAAAAGCTCTAGCTTCGAATGGTCCGGTGTGCGTCCTAAACACTTCGCATCCCAATCAACTCCTCGCCGTAAACCCAGCTGGACGGCCTCCTGTGGCTCCGCATACACAGGATGGAGATTTTTTCTGTTTTTTCAATTTTTTCCGGATTTTTTTCACATTTTTTCCCCTACTGTTTTTGCTTTTGCTTTTTGCTTTGGCTTCTGCTGGGAGTGCAAGGGCAGGGGACGAAGCGCCAAAGCCAGCGTGATGGAGAGAAAGGGAGGGGAACTTTTTGCTTTGACTTCTGCTGGGAGTGCTTTCCAAGCACTAGGAGCAGCAGAAAGGGACAGAAAGGGAGGGAACAGAAAAGGTATCCCACTCACTATACGGACTTCTTTGCGGTTGTCTTTGGGCTTCACTGGTTTCGGGTTTCTTTGGGCTCGGTTTCTTGTCCCTAGGGGGTGCTTTAGGTGTTCTTCCGGCTTAATTCTTTTTAGAATTGTCAACTTGGAATGGCCACATCCTGCTCCAAATTTTACACTCCAGTGGCTCACCAAAGGGTGAGCCAACTTGGGAGGGCAACATCCTTCTCTAAATTTTACCCCTGCATGGCCCACAAAAGGGTGAGTCAAGTTGAGATGGCAAC
>CAXAMN010021529.1:667721-693020 GCA_963970005.1 Durusdinium trenchii | reverse complement strand
AGCTTCCTGTTACTACTAGTAAGGCACTTGTTACTAGAAGCGATGCAGTTGTTCCTAGTCGCGATGCACTTGTTGCTAGTAGCTTATTGTTTCTATTCTAATAAACTCAATTTCTATTTGAATTCTTGTTTCTACTAGCTTCTTGTTACTACTAATAAGGCACTTGTTACTAGAAGCGATGCACTTGTTCCTAGTAGCTTATTGTTTCTAATGGCTTCTTGTTACTACTAGTAAGGCACTTGTTACTAGAAGCGATGCACTTGTTCCTAGTAGCCTATTGTTTCAAATGGCTTCTTGTTACTACTAGTAAGGCACTTGTTACTAGAAGCGATGCACATGTTCCTAGTAGCTTATTGTTTCTAGTAGCTTCTTGCTACTACTAGTAAGGCACTTGTTACTGGAAGCGATGCACTTGTTCCTAGTAGCTTATTGCTTCAAATAGCTTCTTGTTACTACTAGTAAGGCACTTGTTACTAGAAGCGATGCACTTGTTCCTAGTAGCTGATTGTTTCTAATAGCTTCCTGTTACTACTCGTAAGGCACTTGCTACTAGAAGCGATGCAGTTGTTCCTAGTCGCGATGCACTTGTTCCTAGTAGCTTATTGTTTCTATTCTACTAAACTTAATTTCTAATTGAATTCTTGTTTCTACTAGCTTCTTGTTACTACTAATAAGGCACTTGTTACTAGAAGCGATGCACTTGTTCCTAGTAGCTTATTGTTTCCAATAGCTTCTTGTTGCTACTAGTAAGGCACTTGTTACTAGCAGCTTATTGTTTCTAATAGCTTCCTGTTACTACTAGTAAGGCACTTGTTACTAGAAGCGATGCACTTGTTCCTAGTCGCGATGCACTTGTTCCTAGTAGCTTATTGTTTATATTCTAATTAACTTTATTTCTATTTGAATTCTTGTTTCTACTAGCTTCTTATTACTACTAATCAGGCACTTGTTACTAGAAGCGATCTCTTGTTCCTAGTAGCTTATTGTTTCCAGTGGCTTCTTGTTACTACTAGTAAGGCACTTGTTACTAGAAGCTATGCACTTGTTCCTAGTAGCTTATTGTTTCTAATAGCTTCTTGTTGCTACTAGTAAGGCACTTGTTACTAGAAGCGAGGCACTTGTTACTAGTAGCTTATTGTTTCTAATAGCTTCTTGTTACTACTAGTAAGGCACTTGTTACTAGAAGCGATGCACTTGTTCCTAGTAGCTTATTGTTTCTAATTATTGTTGGAGTGATGTGGAGATTTCAGGTGGATATACGGGTGGAGGAAGGAGCGGTTTGCTTACCAGAATTCTGACCACGTGTTCCTTGACTCGTTGTCGTGTTGGGAGGTCCAGGCACTCAAAACGTCAACCAATATCACTGGTCCTTGGCGGATCTCCATCAAGGCGCTAGTAGGTTGGAGGCCATCGCTACTAGGGTGGAGGCCATTACAACTAGTAGCAAGAAGCTACTAGGAACAAAGGGCATCGCTACTCGGAGCAAGAAGCTACTAGTAGCTCCTGGCCTTACTACTAGGGCCTGGCACCGCTACTAGTAACAAGAAGCTACTAGGCCGTTGGACGGTCGGAACTCCGCGCCTGACCCTCGTGCTCCGGGAGATCTTTGACCGCTGCCTGGCCGTTCCATGGTGTCCTCGTTTGTGGTTTTGAGCTACTTCTGTTTGTTGTAGTGCGGCCAGGAGCCCCTAGTCTGTTTCAGGTACGCTCGTGTTGTTCAAACTCACATGGTCACGAACCAACATGGTTCGAAAGCTTCCTGCGAGCGGGTGGGATTGCCCTGGACCGTGTGAGAAAACACGTGCTGGTTCAGGACCAAGACTGGGTTGGGCGATTGGACACATCATGTCGTACCCATGTTGGAGAAGATTCATTTTCCTTCCAAGGGCCTCTAACGTTCTCTTAATAAGGGCATGTTGACCCTGTCAAGGGGCTATGCACGCAACACCATGGTTCCTCACTGAGGTCGAGCTTGAGGCAATTGACAGCAACAAAAGGTTGATCGTAGAAAGGTAGATGGGCTTTGCCAACAACACATCAGCGATCTGGGATGATCTGGGTGGTGCAAAAGCTGATCATCGGGCGGATCCTCTGTGGCAAGTCTATCGCTTCTTCACAGGAGTTAGCCTGTTGTTCGAGAGGTTCCTACCTGCACTCTGCCCAGCAGAATCTCTTGCTTGGACATGTAGCTAAACATGCAACTCATGGACAGACCGGACCAAACCAAACTCACGAGCTACCAAACCCATAAACACTAACATATGAACCATATATGAACACCTTTCACAACAGTTTCACAAACCTCACCAGACCCAGTCTTCACATCGCCTGCACGCCACGGCGAAGCCAGTTGGCGTCAATGGGCTCCTCCTTCTCCGGTGCCTCTGCGAGGTTCTCCGCTTTGAATTTCATCTCTTCGCCTGGGCGACGGCACCGCTTTTGGACCTAAAGGCCCAGTGCCACCAAAACGGCACGCCACAAAACGACGGACAAAAGGAGGGCGTGCTGCGGCATGCAAGTTCGAAAAAACGTGTGTGTTTCACCTCTTTGACCTGTTTACTTGGAGCTACTAGGAACAAGTGCATCGCTTCTAGTAACAAGTGCCTTACTAGTAGTAACAAGAAGCTAGTAGAAACATTGTTACTACTAGTAAGGCACTTGTTACTAGAAGCGATGCACTTGTTCCTAGCTTTTAGGAAAAAAACGTGTGTGTTCACCTCTTTGACCTCTTCGTAAAGAAGTCCGAGCGATCCATGAAAGCATCGCCCCGTGTGCACCCAAGGTGCCGAAGGGTTGCACCTTGCATCTCCAGCGGCCCGTGCTCTCCCGTGCCTGTGAGAGGGTGGGTGGTTGTTCTTATGGATGCTTCGGATATTCTTTTTTGGTCCGGTTTCCTCTACCCCCCAAAATGCCGATCTTGACGTCTGTGTCGGTTCTGACTGGTGACTGATTGGTTCGACCGGAAAAGCTTTGACATGCTTTGAACATCCGATTTTTGGATGGTTGGGGCCATGGGGCCATGATCTGGTGCTTTTCTATGCGCTTCTTCATGTACACCGCTAGCGCACATGCTTGCACCGATGTCCTGACCCGCCGCATGGTGTTCGCAGCATGGTGAAAACCACATGGCGCGCAGCATGGTGTGGAAGCATCGAAGCTCGTCACCCTGGCCATGCATCTGATTGCACTGACCTCTTGGTGCTTGTCCTTCCACACGCGCGGAGGCCACGCCTGGATGGTCACCTGTCAACGGGGTTTCTCACGGGGGGTCTGGGACCTCCCAACTTCCCAAGTCTGCTTCGAAGATAGTGACCTCACCAACTACGTCGAACACCCAAACGTGTGAAGCTGCGAAAACGGCTCGACGACGCCTAATCTTGGCCAAGGTGCCAACGTCCGATACATGAACCTGTGCTTTTCTTGGTCTTGACTGCACATGCGACCTAATGCCAGTAGCACCTTGAAATCAGCAACCGTGGGGGCAGGTTGCAGGCCATCTGATGCCCACGATTTACACGCCTGGATGGCCAAAGTTGAATGTAGCAACATGATGAGGATCCTTGACGCATGACAGGGGGTTGAGTCTTCGATCTTCGAAAGGAAGAACCGCATTTAGCAGACCAAAATGCCGATGAATTACACCCATCAGGGTCCCATCATCGTGCCTCCTGCCCGTTGAGCTCAGGCCTGGCGTGTGCATCCCAAAACTACGTCAGGGACGGTAGATGCTGGGTATCGCAACTTTGACCCAACCAAACTATAGGGCCGCTAGCCGGGGCCTAAAGGGAAAGAAATACATTTTGTCTACCTATAAGGGAATTCCGAGACCGCAACATCTTCAAAAATCACCTGACGAAGCTAAATGTTTGGACCCATTTTTCGAGAAAAACGTACCCTCCCGACTGTGCCTGGACTTCAAGCCCTCCAGCACAGCACGATTCCCCGGGCGAACCCAAGGCCGCGAGGGCTCCGCCATGGAGAGTGGCGATGTGCCGAGTTTGGGGCAAGTTAGCACCTGAAAATCCATATCAAAAACTGCAAAACATAACATATCTTGTGCAAACCTGGTGTCGTTTTCGGGCTTCAGAATAGACTGCCTAACCGTGCAATGTGTTCTTACAGCAGGGGGCTTGCCATTGAGACATGCTGTGAGCGTTCCTTTCGCAGGCTTCAGCCACTGGCGCTGCTTTTGGAACATGGAAGATCGCAACCGTGGCGGATTGCCCATAGGGGGGGTATGCTGCAGCCGGTGTGGATTTCTTTACTTGGTAGCTAGTCAAAACCAGAACTGGTGCAAAACACCAGGCTTGATGAAATGTTGGATGTGCGCCAGGGGCCAATCCAAAAAATATAACCTCAAACGTTTCCCTGCGCCGTGCTACGATCTCTCTTTTTTGTTTCATGCGGTCATTGTCATCCTACACAGCTCCTGTCAATCCCAAATGGCCGGAAGAGCACACAAGCAAGGCTAGCAGGCGAAGAGCCGTGGCATTCAAGCTCCAGGTTAATACCAGGTCATCGTAACATTGGATCTGATCCGTCTTGTGCGTTTTTGATCCTTTTTGCTGGGTAATTAGATTCAACTTTCAACATTTAACGGTGGGTCACTAGGGACTCCTCGTTTTGTTTCCGTTTGTTTCCGATGGGGTGGACCAGGGGTGCAAATTTCCATGAAGTGAAGATTGATTTGGCTGGGAGGTGGGAGTGTGACAGGCTTGAAAGGCCTTACAAGTTACGAAGACAAGGTGTCGCGGATCCCCTTTAAATCTACAAGCCTAAGCTGGTGCAAAACATGCTAATAGAAGTGAGAGGAATGATCAACATTATCAGCACCGTCACCTAGCCCCTGCGATGAAAGGAACCATTGATGCACCGGTGACCCAGGCATATTTTTCAACCTGCTTTTGAAACAGGGACAAGTTGACACAAAACCTGAGCTGTTCACGCAACGGTCGTCCAGTGATGAATCACCCTGGCGCCTCTGGCCGCCACATCAGTGGCCACCAGCACTGCAGGTCCGGCGGTTGGTAGAACTGCACCTCGGCTTGTTGGAAGTCTGGCCGTTGAGCCAGACATGCCTCGGTTCCGCCTTTTCTGCCAAGCACTGGTCGGATGTCCGTTGCGGACTTCATTGCCATGCCATTTGGACCCCTCAGTCCCTCACTCAGTCACTCGGCCTCTATGAGGAAAAAAAGCTAGTAGGAACAAGTGCATCGCTAGTAGTAACGGGTGCCTTACTAGTAGTAACAAGAAGCTACTAGGAACAAGTGCCACGCTACTAGGAACAAGTGCCTCACTAGTAGTAACAAAACATGTTCGTTCCCTCAGGTCCGGCGCATCGCCATTTTCGTTCTTCGGGCGCTCTCGGTCCGGATCGCGCGCGCTCCCTTTGGGCGCCAGGTTTCCGGGGCAGGGGGATGCGGCGCAGCCAACGGCACGGGTGGGTTCGGATGAACTTGGCCTGCTGAAGAGTGTTGGCCTTCACGTTTGAACCCCCCCAAAGCCATTGAAAAGGGAAGGAAAACAACCAAAAAGGATCCAGGTGGGGAAGAGCAATTTTACTATCATTCATCCGTGCCTAGGTCACTGGCTGCTAGTGACTTCTTCTCAGCCACTCCAGGCCCTGTCAGTCTTGTCAGGCGTCAGGCGCCCTCGGCGACCGTTGAAGTCGAGCGCAAACGAAGGGGGGCACGACGTTGGATGGTGTTCGGTCCTCCATACAGTTGGACGGGGAATCTTCTTCCGGATTGTCCAGGTAAACATGTTGTGAGGAACGTTTGGTCCTTTGTTGGGAGTGAACCCCCTGAGACGGTCAGAAGGAGGCGTTTTCGGAAGATGTTCATTTTCAGCTCGAGGAATCGCTCATTCCAGGCACAGGAACCAAGTGCCAACACAAGTTCCACAGAGTATGAAGCATTATGAAGCAACATTGAAAGGTGTGGAAGTCAGCTTTGATTGGTTGGCCCCACTGAGTAAACTTGAGATCAAGCACTTTCTCCACATAGCTTCATTCATTCCCCATCATCAACTATGCTGCTGGTCAAATCCAAGAATTCTGAGTGCCTTCCAGCTCCTCACGTACAGCTCCAGCACACATAGTCTCATAGTGGATTCAGTTGGATAAATGTTTTCACGAATGCTCCCCCAAGTGCCCCACGTAGTCACCACTTTCAGTCGCAAGTGTTCCTCGCCGTGACCTGGTTCCATCGATTCCTCGAACCGGAGGCGTGGCCCAAACAACTGGAGGCCGAGAGACAAACACATACAAAAGAATCATTCAGGTCCAGTTTTCATACTTCTCTCTTTTTTTCCCTTTCAATCGGCACGAGGATCTAGGCCACCACGGAGCCCGCAGAGGCTCACGTCTGTTCTCCCGGTGTCCGGGTGTCCCTCCAACGGCTTGCCACCAGGTCGCAGCTCCTTGGCCCGCCAGTTGCTGACATTTCCTCAGGAAGAACGTAATGAGTGCTTTCTCTCTCTTGGGACCAAGGGAGCGGCTGTGGCTTCCTGAACTCTGACCTCTTAAGCTTCTGGGAATTGCACTGAGACATCGGGGTCAATCTGTAAATTTGCCGTCATGCTTCCATCAATTGCGGGCAATTCCTGCCGTGGTTCGGATTTCACTCCGGCTCGGGCAAACAGACTCATGCCTACGGAGTCTACGGTCCCTCCCCTCCAGCGCATCACGACGCACAGTGTGTGCCCAAGCAGCTTTTGGAATGCATCCCTCTGTGCTTGGCAAGCTTCCAGCTCTTCCTGCGTGAAAGGGTCGCAAACATCAGCTCTTATAGAAACAAAGGTCATCTAGGCCACCAACAAAAAACAACGGTGCATCCCGTGTAGGGTGTGCTTCTCAGCAAGATGCCCCCATGATGGCCGCCTTACGGAACCTCATGGTGTGGGCGTGCGTTGGGTTTAACGATATATTTAAGCTTACTAAAGCCGTTTTCAAGCGGTGCTTCCCTTCGATGACACCGCAGGAACGATAGGAGCTCGATCGACGCCTGCAGCTTGCCGATGGCTTGCAAGGCCAGCTCGAATCGTTGTGCCATCTGCGTTTGCGCATCGCCTCCCGCCACGGAGAGTTCCGTTGACTCGGTGGGGGCCGAAGCGGAATGATTTGAGGACATGAAGTCGAGGTAAGCTGCATGGTGTTGAGAGTAAGGGTGAAGCCAAGAGGAAACCACCACTGGAGGAGTTTTGAGAAATCCTCTGCAACACGGTTGGTGATTTCACTTGTGGATCACTTGTACAAGACCCCCGACGATGTGAGCAGCCCGTTGGAAGCACGCCGCACCCTCAGCCGCCGTTCGACCTGTCAACCCGCAGAGCTAAAAACGTTTGGTGCCTGCACGTTGCGCTTCGACGCGTTTTTGCAGCTTGAGCACTTCCTGGCACGGCCAGCGCTGCATCATGGAGGTTTGACCCACAAACATCTAAGTCGTGAGGCAGGTGAAGGGCGTTTTTTCCCTGCGAAATTGAATCATGGATCGATGCAGGAAATTGAGACCGGAGTTGTGAGGCACCACACTTCAGAATCAAAACCCGCTGGCTGACACGACACCTGTTTTGGCCCTCAACCACATAAAATCCATTCCCTTTTCTTGAAAAATAGACCCTTGAACATCATGCAAGAGATCCAAAGAGTCCCCGTCGCCTGGACAGAACAATGATCGAAAAGAGATTCTCCCCACAAAACTGTTGTGCTTGCAGCTAGGGCGGCACTTACTTTATATCCACACACAGCCAGTCGTCCTGCTGCAAGTTGTCCCGCTGCTGGGTCACTGCACTGACCTGGCGGCTCAACATCTGCACAGCTGAGCTCTTCACACGCCATGCAGGCAGTTGACCCGTCACCCACCGTGGGGCTGGTGGCGCAACGCTTTCGCCCAAGCGGACGAGGCTGTGCCAGCAACCACCTGATCCGAAGAGGTGCCAGTTCCGCTCTCCCGCCTGCATCCGGAGCTGCAGCTCCGACTCTTTGACACCACCTCACGGCGTTCCCACCGCGCGAAAAAGCCCAACGTGACTGAGACGGAGCCGGGGTGGGCGAGCGGACAAAAGCCTCCAACGGTTGGACATGAGCATCTTGGACACATGAAGAAGGATGAACAAATCAACTATAGTGAAGTAAACACGCACCTTTAGGCCCAAAGAACGTGTCATTTATCAGCAATGATCTCCCTGAGCAGATGGCGCCGGGGGGGGTTTGAAATAGATTTTTTCGTGCGAACTTCGGGTCGGTCTTCCTCTTGAGGCTACACCTCCCGGAATCCGTGTAAGACCGACTTAGGAGCTCGTCAGAGAAAAACAGGGCAATTGCGCCACTTGCGCCTGGTGTCCGAACAAACATCGCAGTGACATTGGTCGAGGGGCCTCTTAACTCCATAATTCTAACCCTTGACCAATGATAACTTCCTGCACCAAAGGATGTCGCACTACTGCCTGGTGCTGGATTTGAACGCACTCCATTCCAGGGGTGGAGTGAATTGAGATGGCTACTCCGCCCTCAAATCACCGTGTGACCAGAACATTGATGTGAAAAAAAGCCAGTTCCCAACATTTCCTCAATCATCACGGCGCCTGTGGTGGAGCTTTGTAGCTTTTCCACCTGGAGCGACCCAGAGAGGTGTGGGTTAACGTCGGCTCAGCACCTATAGTTAAAACGAACTGAATAGATCATAGTAGACCGGGGCGACGTGAATTGCGTAGCCTCATCTAAATTCAGTGTTTTGCCTATTTATAGCTTCTGATGGTTCCACTTCTTTCGACATGGTTTATGAGGTGCGCTGATCCCCCTTACGAAAAACCCAACCACGTGCCACATGCAGCAAATCCTGCACACCTCCCAGTCACCCTTCATCAGAAGCGCTCGCTGCCCTCTGTCAATACCGCTCCCACACCCCCGGACTTCTCCGTGCCGCGCGGCGCTGCGCGCCTGCTGTTGCAAGTCCTGCTGCCGTTGCTCCAGCGATCTCCGTCGGGCGCTCTCCAGTTTCAGCTCGCCTCGCGGCGCTCGAAAAGGTGGAGACCGGCATAAGACCCGAATCCTTGAGGTGAACGAGTTCTGAATGCCCCTGTTTCACAAAGCTATCAACAAGTTCTTGAGTTCCTTCCACCAACTCGTCCTATCGTCCTATCCTCCGGTCCCCCAACTTGCCGTTCTGCTTTCTACCCCGCCTTCCGCGGCCTCGCGGCTGCGGTCGGCGGCCTCTCTGGCACTGTCCACCTGGAGCGAAAAGCGGCACACACATCGGTCGTTGGAGTGCTCCGTTTCAAGGACACATCGGGCCTTTCACCACTCTCGGGAGCCCTAAAGCGAGCGATGTGTATTTTTTGTGTATCATTTTTTTGTTTTCCTGTGTTGACGGTCAGTTTGAGATCCATCTCATTTCGCAGCACAAGTCCACACTGACCCCAGTGCTGCTGAGAGGCTTCAGCCATCTCCTTTCCTCAGATCTTCCAAGGGGCCATCGTGTTGGGAGAACTTCTAAGTTATTTAGGTTTTCTACCGGCCTTCTGAGGATGCAGTCCTTGTCAAGTAGATAGTATATAACTACGGAACAGTCCAAACTCAAGAGAGAAAGCATTTGTCTTGAACTCTCTGACACGCCACCCTCCATGAGTGCACACAAACTAGAAAAGGCTGGTGATCGGTTTCCCTGCCATGTTGCTACAGCTTCAGGGGTTGATTTGTTATTTGGAGGGCCGCCCGCAAATGACCTAGGACATCCCACAAGACCTATAGATTCGCATCTCAAGGGTTGTGAAGAATGACCTCGGAGGTGTTCAAAGCATGATCGGGGCAGCGCTGTTGCGCTGTCTGTTCTCCCCACTGCAAATTAGGGAGATCTGCTTGGATATTTACTACCCTTGCAGGGCTCTGGTCAATCAATCCCAGTTCAACGACAGCCGCTGATTAACTGGACAGATTGATGGATTATCTGGGTTGCCCAAAAAAGCGCTGCACAAAAATCAGGTTCGTTTCTTGGGACTGCAAGCTAGCCTCCAGGCGCCCTCCCCCACCAATTCCTTGTGAACTTGATCCTGGGATCTTGATGGGGGCCTCCATTTGCTGTGTTCCAGCTCTTCCCCCGCCACCTAATTACCCATCCATCTGGACCACCGCCATGATCGGACATAAGATGTCCGTGAAATCACGTCCATTCTGAAGGATGTCATCGCCATTAGGTTGGAGGCCATTGCTAGTAGGTAGGAACCATCGCAAGTAGGTTGGAGGCCATCGCTATTGCATAGGTTTCTTTTGCTTCTGTTTTCCCTGTTGCCACATCACGCACGTCGTCAGAACCACGTGGCTGAGCTCTTGTAGCTCGCACTGCGCCGCCTTGGCGCGCTCCACCTCGTCCCGGAGCTCCCGGGCACGGCGCTCCTGGAGGTTTCCCGCGTCATGAGACGTGGATCAAGCCACTCAGAGCGATCAGTTCATGATCAGTTCAACAGCGGAAACAAGAATTAAGGCAACAGGCCAATGATATGAGCTGCCTTTCACCTGCTGTCTTCTCTACTTTCTTCGAAGTTGTTCCATCGAGAAACTCCACATGCTGGAGCCCCTTCTCCGTGGCAAAGGGGTCGGTCCTTGCATACACTTTCTCCTGTTTCACTTGACTATGACATAAGATTATATGGGGTCTGCGTCCTGATGTGGGCAAAGGCTACTGGGCAACATCTGCATAATTCCAGAATCCCATCTCCAACGAACCTGCCCATAGCTTGGAGCAATTGTGTGTATATAAATATTTATACGGAGAGAGAGAGGGAGAGAGTTAACATGTTATTTTCCCTCTCCTTGTTCCAGACTTGCAGGTGATCAGTACTAAGCGCGCGCACATGCGGAAAAGCTCCTTTTCAAAAAAGACTTGTCAAGCTAGACTTGAATCAGCTCATGTAACATACCAAACCATGCCACCAAGCCACCAATTCTTGCACTGTGGGCGACCTAAACCACCTTGGCTCTGATGGTTCTCCTGCATGGCTTCACGCCGCTGAAGCTCTTCCTTGGCCGCCTCCAGCTCAGCACGCTCCTCGCCGTGCGCGCCATTGCGCTCACGAAGAGCGCGCAAAGGGCAGGCTAGAGTGGACATAAACTGTGGATATGAGGGCACTCAAGGTGCTACTCAAGTTCTGCCTGTGATGGGGGCATGTTTGTGCTAACCAGAATTATCGACAGGCAGCCGGTGTTGGGGGTGCTTCAGTGCCTCGCGAACAACAAAAGTTGAGATGACTTGCCTTAAAACTGCATTGCTAGTGAATCACCTGCACCCGCCCTTCCTCAAGCGCATGGGTTTTGACTTGCACCAACTTGCATCTCCAGGCAAGGAATTCGTTGTCAAGTTCGTACCTGAACCTGCCTAGAAACAATAGCCAAATGTGAAATGTAAGCAGTTCAGCATAGCTCAACTGTGTACTGCTCGAACCACTGACTTCTCGTTCAATCCCCAATTTCTTTTCCACCAAAGCCGGTCCAGGCATCTCAGGTGCCTCTCCTTGTCACGCTCCCGGTAGGCGACGGCCTCCCGCTCTAAGAACTTCTGCCTCGTCGCTTCGGTGTCACCGAACGGTGGGCCGCCAGCGGTCACGTTGAACATCAAGTTGCGATTCGGTGGGTGACCAAAGTAGATACTACCAACTCACAGAAACTCACAGGCACCTAGAGTCCCCCCCTCTAGTGAAGAAGCACGGCGTACCCAAACATCCAAACGCGTAAATAAGGCCTTTTGGAGTTCGCCAACATGTCTCCTCTAGGGGGTCGCCCATTGGCACCTCATTAGCACGCAGGTCAAGCCGACAATGGCACCAAACCATCCATCCCCATCCCTTGCCATCAATCAATGGCCCCTGAGGCGGCTGAGGCGGCTTGCGAAGTCCGTGGTCTCAGTGAAAACGCGGAACCCACGGGTGCGGAGTGTCTCCCAAATCCTTTCCCCATTTTCCCACTACCAACCCGGTTGAATCTCAGCTTGTTAAGCGCATCTGACATGCCAGCTCCCCTGAGGCTCCTTCCGAGCGGCTCTTGGTGTGCGAGCTGTGCTTCAAGCTCGCCCAGGCGTTGTTGGTAGGGCATGCTCTCGTTCACGAACCTCAGGGCACGCAGCTGCGTAGCAGAGTCGTGTCAGAGACTCAGAGATGGTGATGGTCCCCGAACACCACATGCAAGGGGGTGCTTAGTGAGTGACCACCCTTTCGGATGAGTTCACCTATGTTTGACGATATTTTGGGCCAGTCCGCCAGGTTTTTGTTGGTCCTTTAGACTCATGACTCATGAGGATCTTTGGCAGGGAATTGCAGGGAACAGGTTGTGCGGGATCTTCGCTCATCCAACCCGCCCGAGGCTTTGGACTATCCATGTGCTCAACGATGACTTTATCTCTTGACTTGGCCCCTGGGACTATACTGGCGATAGGAAACGTAGAGCACGGCACTCAGTGCCGGCATTGGTCACATGCCTTTCACAGGTCACCTGACCTGATTGGTTGAGTCCACTAGGGTTCACTCAACCACACACATCCAAAAAGAAGAAGTCGTAATCTTACCTGTCATGACTAGCACATCCAACCGGGTCTGATGAGGTCTTCCCGGAGTCTTCCCATTCAATTAGGATCAATTAGGACTCCACCCAAGCCACTCGCACTCCGCAGCTTCCAGCTGTCGCCGGTGCTGCTCTTGCAGCTGCTCTGCCTCCTGGGTGTGCTCCACGGAAGGTGGTGCCATCACAAAGCTGTCCAAAGCCAAATCCCAAGGGTGTTCAAAGAACTTTCGGTGCTTGTTCTCGAACACCCAGTAGGGGACCCACTATCAAGCACTATTCAAAGGTGTCTCAAGTGCCGCTCTCCGGAGTTTCGTACTAAACTGGATCCCCAAAACGGTGGAATTTCTAGAGCAGATTCACATGGCAGAGCAAAACCACTGGTGTAGGGGAGAATTGACCTCCATGTCTTCACCATTTTTTGTTTGGCCCCTAATAGTCTCAAGAATTGGGGAGCCTTTCTTCCTGGTCAGGACGGTCAGGGCAAGGTTTCTTCCTTTCTTCCCTTCCCCTCTTTTCCATCGGTTTCTTCGTGCCGCAGCACGGCCAGGCCGCGCCGCGCCTGGGCCTGCTGCTGCAAGCGGCGTTCCAGGTGATCGACGGCACCCAAGGCCTTGCAGTCGATCGTCACTTCGGAGTCTCCAGATGCAATGACAGGCACCATTGCAGTCACTTGAAGAGTCCCACTTCTTGCGAAGAGAAACGGGAGCATGATACTGGAGTTTCAACATGTTTCAGCACTGCGGTTGAACTTCATAGATGCAAGCTTTTGGGAACCAAGGTGTTGCGCTCCACCTTCCAAAGTTGGCGCCGTCTCACTCAGCCAATGGCATTCTGCTCATCACCACCGCTGGGTCCGCTCCACCGACTCGGCCGCTCTGCCGGCCCGGCCTGCTGCAGCTCCACCGTCAGCGAGCTGCTGGTGGCCCGGAGCTCATCGCGCTCGTGGCAGAGGTGCCTCATCGCACGAGTCAAAGGTGCCTGGGCGGTGCCTCGGGTCTTTGTCCTTTTGGGACCATCCCACTTTTTGTTTTTGAGCAAATCTGCTCAGGTGACTTTTCTGGCGACCTCGACCTCAAGACCTTGAAGAGGTACGAAGCCATGGATTCTTTCAGAGGGTCCTTGGATGTCAACTCGTGTCAAAAGGACTCCTTTCGACCAAGGGCCAGTTGATCTGTTCCTTCCTTCTAACCCTGTGCTTTCTCTGTGCCTCACATCCACATGGCCATCCAGACCAGGAGCCCCGTTCGTAGCGTACGCGCGCCCAAAGACGCCCAAAGACGCCCGCAGATCGAAGGAAAAAGGGGCACCCAAGGCACTGGATGCGCTCCTCCATCCGTCGCTCCTTCTCAGTCGACTCCCGTGTCTTCATCTGCAGTGCCTGGTGGTCCGCCTGGTGGGTTCGGACGGTCGAGGACGGACATGGCAACGTGGGGACCTCTGTGGTGGGCAATCTCACCCTTGGGCCCAACTTGTGGACATCGGTGGTTGTTCATGACTTGAACGGCCCCAGTTCAGCTACCTTTACAAGGACAAACCACGTCCCCATTGCAAGGAATGCAGGAAAACACCTTCAGTTGTGAGATGCCAAATGAATTTCGCGAGGGCCCTGGTCAGACACATCCCCGGAGGATAGATTCTTTTCCGCCCATGAAAGTCCGTCAATTCCCGCTGTTGAAGGGATGTGCACCTCATGTGATCTGTGTGTGACCTCCGCCAGCAAGCTGTTGGTCGTGCCCAGACCCTACAGTAGGCCCTACAGCCCCCAACCCGCCATGTGTATCGGCGCGCCCTTTACTCGCCGTGCTCGGCGCCTGCATCTGTCGCTTCTCGCCCTGGAGTTGTTGCCTGAGATGCCCAGTGACCCATGAAGTCTTTGCACAAAGGGTGCAGTGGCTGCCACGCGGCTGCGGCTACAGGTCAAAGAATCTCCCCCTTACTAAATGCATGGTCCGTCCCCATGTTAGCGGCTGCGGAATTTTGAGAAAACGAAGGTTGACAAAAGGTGGAACACCAGCACTGCAGCACTGAGGAAGATCAAAAACCCCCGTGGCGGGCGTTGCCCAATACTCATGTAGGTTGGAGGCCATCGCTACTAGTACTCATGTATACTCCCAAATCAGGTCGGGCATCCCGAGCCAAGCCGCAAACATGTATCTGTATCTCCGTATTAACTCGATTATATTGATCAGGCCCAACAGTCCATTCTGCAGTCCCAGAGGTCTTCTGTCCGAACTGGTTGTTTCGCCCCGAAACAATGTTTACCTCTGCTCACCTACCACTTTCCTAACAGCCGCCACATGTCTACACCCATGTCAACATGTCCACTCTCCTGACTTGCATCCCTTGCCGCTTCCCAACATCAAACGCAGCAACGTTAAGATGCCGGTGCCGAAGGGCTTGGCACGTTCGAGCTCCGCCAGGGTCTTTCGTGCCTCGCCCTTCAACTCACCACACTGCGCTTCCGCCTCAACGAGCTTCCGGTGCTGACGCCCGGTCTTGTTACTACTAGTACGGCACTTGTTACTAGAAGCGATGCACTTGTTACTAGTAGCTTCTTGTTACTAGTAGTAAGGCACCTGTTACTACTAGCGTGGCACTTGTTACTGGAAGCGTTTTTATGATATGTTTGTTCTGCTCTTCCATATGTCAGGCAGGTGGTTGAGTTCTCTCGAGCAAAATGGTTTGGTCAATCATGAGGTAAACGACTGCAAGTTCTTCTACATGGGCTGCGCCCTTTTCACGGGGCACTATGTCTGTCTCAACTGCTATTATTATTGTGCTGGTGGGTTCTCAATATTCCACCATCCTGCGAAAGACGTTCAAACCGATAGCTAGGATAATTTTCTGTTGGCCCACAAAAACCCTCTGCTGTTGTCTTGGCTGTTCAAACGGCTCCGATTTTCTATCCACTCAGTATCCACTCAGTCTATTTGGTTCAGGATGCTCAATGACTTTGACTGGGCGTGTTGCACACTCCTTTGACATGCCGCGTGATGCTTCGCACCCCCGGCCACTGGCCCCTGGCGACCCAGCCTTCTCCGCACGCGACGTCATGCGGGCCAGCTGTCCTCGGCCACGAAACCATTGAACGTCCGTGAAACGAGAGAATTCCTTCTCCAAAAGAAAGACCTTGAACATTTGCATAGAAGGGCATTGAGTCACACCAAACCTCGACTCTAGCGTGTTTGCTCAAAAGGACATGGATGGGTTTATGGACATTTACTGGAGGCTCCTAACAACAGCAGGAACACTCTTGATCAAAACGAACGGTCTAATGGAAAGCATCAAGCAGCAAATGACTTAGATGATCCTGTTGCGCGGCTCGATGGGGTACTGAACAAAGAAGCGCTGATCTTGAAATGGTCTTGTTGGTGCATGGTAGGTGGCTGCCTTCAAAGAAGCCTCGTTTTTTGTTGGGAATATCCTGTCGACATTCCCTCATGGGCGGACCCACCAGCATCCGAACACCCACTCCCAACGCCAGACATCAGTAGACACAGTACGTACCGCACACCACTTGGAGTTCGTTCCCATCCGCCCACACGATCGTCACGTGGACGTCCCACTCGCAGTTGGCCGGTTCCTAGACGTCCCAAAAAGTACATGCAGACGCTTGATCTATGTCGACCCCGCAGAGTTGAATGGACAAAATTCCCTTGCATATGGGGTAATCAATTAGTTTGTTGCCATCCACCGCCTTCCAGACCTAGACGAACCCTGAGCCCTGAGCGCGCTTCGCACCGAGGCGCCGCTCAGCGTCTCGTTCCTCCGCTCCGCCTCGGCCGTCTGCTGCTCCGCGCGCCGCAGCTCGGAGCTCATGGCCTCGCTCGACGGCGACGGGGAGAGCGTCCTTGCTCCGTTCGTAAGGCCAGGAGCCCCCCTAGTAGCGTCCATGCTCTTGCCCTCCAATAGAGGTTCCTTGAGATCCAGCCACCCTCACAAGTCTGTTGAGCACCAGTTGTTGGGGACGAAACAGGGTGAAATCACCACAAACTCTGAGAGTGTGTTCAGAGCCCATGCATGGAAAAGGGCATGGAAAAGAAGGGCTAATTCAACAGTTCTTGCGACCAGTCCTTCATCCAGTCCTTTGTCTGGTAACGACCAGTCCTTCATCCGCTCTTCCACGGACTGAACGCGGCGCGACATCTTGGTGCCCTCCATGATGAGATTGTCCTTCTCAGCCTGGCGACGTGCGACCCTGCGCAGCGCGCGGTGCTGGTGCGACGCTGCTAGCCGTAAGCAAAATTCCGGACACCAATCCCAAATGAGTGTTGAAAATAAGGGAACACACCCACCACCTGTTCTCTTTTTTAAAATGGGAAAGGCCAAAGATCGAGTCATGGACAACCTCCGATTTTTGGTGAATCATGAAGCCCAGGGGAAGTCGAGGGAAGTGCAGACTTGGACGGGCCGAAAAGTGGTCTTTCTAGATTAACTGACCATTTCATGACGCACCCACGGATGGTGGAAATATGTGGAAACCATCTCAAGACCAGTCTCACTTCGCTGATTCCCAGAATTGGTTTCAGGGAAAACCTAGAGGACACCCATAGTTTTGGTGGTGAACGCACGGGTTTCCCGTAGATTTTCCCTTGATTCAGTTCATTGATTGACTGATGCCAAGGGATTCACATGTTGGCCCCAAGGATGGGCCAGTAAAGTCTGGCAATCCATTGTTGCACCCTCAAATGCCTGACATTGTCCCCACGGAAATGACACACAATCTTCAAGTATGGTACATGATTTCCAGGAAGTGTGTCATTTGCTCAGTCAAGAACTGTTGATGGACCATTTCCTGCCGCAAACCATGGGATAGCATGGGATACCCCAACATGGATGTATTTTTCTCAACTGTGGGGCTTGTCCATCAAGCCCATCTTCTGCACGTGCTTCTCGGGGTTGGCTGGTTGGCACCTTGAGGTTCCGATTCTCCTTCGTAAGCTTCTCCTTCTCCAGCTGCAGTGCCTCAAACTCCTTCAAATGGCAGCTGCAGTGGGGTGTGAGGCGCAAGAAGTGCAAGGGCAAGTGGTGTCAGTAATGAACCCCTTTGATACCATTTGTAAACGTACGGCATCTGAGTGGGCTTCCAGTAAGCTTCTGGGACCTATACGGGACCACAAAGAGCATAGCTACCAGATGTGGTAGCAGCTACTGGTCCAAGTTCTACTAACACATCGCGGACAAAACCAACCAACCAGGGTTCTTCCAACAACCCTGCAGGGCTCCCAGGGCTCGTTACACGGCATGTTCACGTCATCACCTAAACTAAAGCCGAGCTGAATGCTATGATTCCTGGCCGCCCTTCCCACAGCTCCTGCATGTTTTCGCTGGAGATGACCACCTGCACATTGATCGCCGCTGTTCAAGCGGACACAAACTGGCCATGAGTGCACAGGTGAGATGGGGCAAAGTAAAATGGACCTCCAAATCTTGTGCATTGCTGAGTGGCATCATCTTGCAAAGAAAGGACAAATGCTTAACCAACCCTTGAGGCCAGGCCAAGCGCCCGGCCAGGCCGGAGCAAATTGAACATCAGAAAGAACAACACCATCGCAAAACCTCTGGTCTCTTCCCACATCTCCCTTAAAACCGTTGGGTTCGTGTGAAACGGCATTTCACTCGTCCGCGCGAAAAGGGGAGTGACTCGCACGGCCGCCTTTGCAGCGGTGGTGCTCTTTTCGTTGCTTGCCCCCTCGACGGCGCTCTCGGGATCCTGGGGCAGGTGCCTTACTAGTAGTAACAAGTGCCACGCTACTAGGAACAAGAAGCTACTAGTAGCTCCTGGCATTACTAGTAGTAACAAGAAGCTACTAGGATCGCGGGTCTCTCGGCGAACCTTTGTTACAAGCGGCGTCCGGCCAGGAGCCTAGTAAGGCCAGGAGCGCCCCGTTCGGTTCGCGTCCTTGCTACGTTCGTAGCGATGCCCTTTGTGACTGGAAAAAAAGGGGGCTTCTTGTTGAAAAACAGGAGAGCTCAGGGGTTATAAAAAACAGGAGAGCCCACGATTAACATCTGAGCGACTCGGACGATGTCAAGGATGTGGAGCATCCCAGAAAGTGAGTTTTCATCGATGTATGTTGGATACACTGGATTGGAACTTTTTTGCGGAACTTGATTGAGCCGCTCACTGGTTGATCCACCAGCGGGGATGCTGGCATAAAATACCTCAGGTCGATGTATACCATATATGTCTTGGGGCTTTGGCCCGTGGTTCTCGGCCTTTTCACTGCGTCCAAGTATCGCCCGACGAGGTGGGAAGAGCGGTCGACACCTTGACGAGAGATGGGGCTCTAACTATTAAAATAAATTAATAGCTTCTTGTTACTACTAGTAAGGCACTTGTTACTACTAGCGAGGCACTTGTTACTAGTAGCGAACCTTGTTTGGTTGAGAAGACTTCGTGCCGGAGATTTCTCCTCTGTGGGATGACCATCCATGTCTAGTGAGGGTTTGGTGGTGGCTCAATTGATGGTTCTGACTTTCCCACTGACAAGAACTGTGCAAGAAGTTATAAGGATACCCTTGAGAAAAAGCCTCATTGCTTGGGTCATGGTTTGGGTTTGTGCACTCTTGTGCATGATTTGGGAGTTGCACCATGACCGGGTCTTGCCCACCCACCCTGGCAATAGGAGCGTGGATTCCAAACCCGAATTGAAGGATCGTGTGCGGCCCCGGTTCACCTAGAGCAGCTTCATGGCTACACATGTGACCACTTCCAGGCTTTGGTTCGCCCTAATGGATGTCACTTATTTCGCAATGACCCACCATACACCCAAAAGGCCTAGCTGACAAGAGAGGAAAAAGGAGCAAGGTGGCCCAAGCCAAAACTACCAGTAGCCTCGAATGTCTTGGCAAGCTCCACGGATGCCACCACCCATGAACATCACGTTTCCCCTGCCAAAACCAACTCGCACGATCCATGTCTCGCACTTCCACCGAAGAAAACCACCGATTGAGCGGCCTCTCCGCCCCGCTCCTACCTCCAAGCGAGAAACCACCTCTTTGGCAGACTTCATCTCTGCTTTCTGCGCACCCTTCTCAGCAGCTTGCCCCAGGCCCTGCACCATCTGCATGGCTGAGATGTCCTGCCAAACGGCCCGCCAAGGCTCAATCCCTCACCACTCCAGCAGGCAAGGTGTATCGCAGACTCCTTTCAACATTTGGGAAGCTTCAAGAACATCACCTGGAAAGAACAACTCAAATGCAAAGGTCTAAAAGGCCCACCGTCATCCCAGAAAAAGGAAGACCAACCACCACCTTCTGAACACAATGACCTCTGAAAGAGCGGCTCGGGCTCGAGACGGCTCGAGACGGCTCCTCTTCAGAGCGGATGGCCTCCTCGAAGGATTTCTCCATGTGTTCCCGGATGCCTGGAGGAAGAGGCGATGGGCGTTGGAGGCCATTGCTGCTAGGGTGGAGGCCATCGCTCTTAGGTTGGAGATTTTGGAGACCATTTCTATTGGGTTTCCTTATGCTAGTAGCTTGGAGGCCATCCCTAAGGAAGGACGAACCGAAGACCCTTCGCTCGTCCACACCATCGAGTTACCGGAAACCACCAGGACGTGGGGAGAGAAAGGGAGAGAAAGGAACGATGGCGTGTATCAAGCCTGTTGAGGCTGTAGAGTTCAGCCGCATATTCCAGCTGATCTGATCGGTGCCAGCACCATTGAAGACCATCAGTCAATCCGAGTCAATCCTTTTTTAAAAAAGTGTCCCGACATGTTACACAAAGATGTTCAACAGTTTCAGCCACAAGTGTTGCTGCAAAACATAGGAACAAGCCTAGGGTCACTTGTTAGAACGATTGAGTCACATGGGTCACTCATGCGACCCGTGCCGATGCTCCCATGCGACCCCTGAGCGGCTTCCCAGGGCTGCCCACCTTCGGCAGCTCCATGGAGCGTTTTCCTGGGAAAACGAAAGGGGGGGAAAGACCAAACAAGGAAGTTGGCCAAAACATGCCGCGAAGCACGTGCGCTTGTAGGTTTCCATGTCGTTTCCTCTGAGATGTGCCAGTTCTTTAGGTGAACTCGACGTGTCAAGGGCGTGGCTTGCGAACCGCAGAAGTGAGCAGAAACCCAAACGAAATCATCCACAGGCACCGACTCGCCTGCCAAAACGACTAAGATATTCATCGAACTTGGAGGAGGACCGGGCGCCCCACAGCAGTCTGAGACATCCAAGGTACAATGTCTGTAGACCGCTTGTGAGGAAGGAGGCGCCCCACAAGGACTTGGATTCCTGCCAGCTGCCCGCGAGTGATGCGTTTTGCGAATGCGATTTTGGCGCTGTAGAAAATGAAGACCCTTTTCATCTTCTTTGGTTGCAGGGCCATTCTCACTCTTTGTCCCACCCAATACGTACTCATGATGAAGACCCCATCTTTCCACAGCTGGGGTGAACACCGCAGGAATCCAAAGGAAATGGCCTATGCTTGGTCAAACGAAGTTTATCCCGACACTATTAGGGTGGAGGCCATCGCTAGTAGGTTGGAGGCCATCGCTCTTAGGTTGGAGGCCATCGCTACTAGGGTGGAGGCCATTGCTAATAGGTTCCTTTTGCTAGGGTGGAGGTCAGACGAAGTGGATAACTTGAAGTTCATCCGTTTTGGGTCACACTTCTCGTGCGGGTCTTTAAGGTCTCGGCCCCAACTGGCCGACCTCTTCCCGCACGAAATAGAGTCATTCTGCGCACTCCATTTCGAGATTGTCCCAGTAGGCTCACCATGTTCAGGGCTCAGGCAGATTCATCCAAAAGATACTTGGGGCGGAATCTATGATATCAGTGGCGCTTCTGGCTTCTCATTTCCACAACACCGCTTGACTTGGTGCCTCTGCAGGGGCGCGATGAGCGACCTGGGTTGCTCCGTTGGAAAGGCCCACGCTGCTGTGATCGCTGGAGCGCAGAAGATGGGGGTATAGGTCAAACCATGTCAACCCTTCAGATAAGGGGCCAGTATGGTCTTGCGGTGCAACACAGACCGGACCGGCGGACAGGAGGGTCGCTCTCTCTCTCTCTCTCCCTCCCCCACCCCTGCAGCTAAGGGAAGGAGCTAGGGTGTGGACCAGAAAAACACAACAATCATCCCAAAGATGCATGTTCCAACATGAGGAATAGGCCTTGCCAATTGACCGTTTTTACGGCTTTAGGTCAGCTGTGTCAATGGGTCGGGAGCAAGACAACCAAGAATCATTGCATTTTCTGCTGTACACTCTTTCTCACGTTCATGGAAAAGAAGCGCTTCAAGATGCTTCAGTAGTGGAGGTAAGTATGATTGGCTCATGTTGGCTCCAAGGCCACCACAGCACGACAGTTCTTGAGAATAACTCATAGCAAACATCACTTTGTAAAGAACCAGGGTTTCGAGAGCTCTGCAGCTCTTCATGGGCCCAAACATGTTTGAGTCGCTTCCATCCAAGATCTAGTAGCCATGGCCTCCTAAGAGCGATGGCTTCCACCCGGTGCCTTTTTGGATTTCCAGAGTTCTCTCAGAGGTAAAGCACTACCGCCTCCTCCCTGTTTTTCGACCGCCCAAGCCACAGTGCTGTCGTTCTCCACCAACTCCGGCAAGGGCCTTATGAAATGCTTGCGGTGAGCCTCTATCAACACAGGGAAAGTCGGCTCCAACAACTTTTTGTCTTTCCACTCGTGCGAATCCGTCGAGAAAAACCAATTGGCCGTCTGAAGCTTTCAAGGTCCATGCGTGTCTTTCAGGGGTGTGGCCAGCGTTGCTAAGACAACTCGGGTTCACGACGCATGGATCCAGTATGATCCAGTGTGTAACTAATCCATATTCTGTTCATCATCTGGTGGTGTAGCACAGCTTTATCTTCAAGATCCGCCACGTTTGGGTTTCAGCTGTCCTCGTACCCGTACCCCGGCCTGATGGCCACCCGTATGGCCACCTACTGCCCACCACTGCACCGAGAGGCTTCACGTCATACTTCTGACAAATGGACTGGGCAACGGCGACCGCATGGACGCGAACGTGAACAAATCCTGTCCAATGCCTGAGGTTCGTCTAAACCCAGCAATGGAACCCTCACAGTTTTCACTGGCGGTCGGGTCAGGATCTGATCGCGACCGTCCATCTGTGCGATCGGTTCTGCGAATTTCGGCGTTGGAGCGCCCTTTCCCTACAAGCACCATACATTGTCGTACTTAATTGCGAAACCCTTCAAAGAGGCATTTCGTCGTTGGAACCATCCCAACACTTCTCATCGCGACCCAAATAGAACTCAAGCAGGTTGAACCACTTGAAGCCCAGACTTCCCAAACACAATTAGTCTCAGCACCCGTTTCCAAAACACTTTATCAAGTGTGACCAGAAAGAAAACTAACAATTGCCATCGTTGGTATTGTGGTCACACATAGACCAGCGGCATTGGCCTCTATTTCAGTTTTCTCTCTGTCAATGCAGCGGTCACTCCTGCTTTGACGGTCTTCATAGGTATGCACTACGAACGATTGTGCGAATGAATCTACTTGGAACAAGTCCACCTCGTAGCCTTCCTACTCACATGACCCCAAACATCACCCCGAGCTGTCTGGAACGGATGGGTTCTGGTCAGCAAACGGAGGGCCATAAAGGGGCACTGTCCACCCCCACCGGCCTGGTACAGCACAGGTAGCTGCTCCGCATACTTTTCAAAGAGCTTGTCCTCAGCCGGGGAGCAAACAGCCTCTAAACGGTGCTGTTTGAAGTTCACTGTCGCACACACGTCAAGGATCGACTCGTGACAGCTTACAAACTGATGCATCTGCCAGGTGTTCGGTGTTACGGTCCCAATGGTTGGGGCTCAGTCAAGGATTGTTAGTCCCATCGGCCACTTGATTTTGGATGTGGCACGTGCGCAGCAAGCGCCCGGGGTTCGGGACTTCTTGGACCCACTGGAGTTTTTGCACTTCGATAGTGGGCGTGAGTTTGGCGCAGTTAGGTGCACCACCCGCCCCCTGCCATGGGTAGAGTGCGCGAGCGTACGGTAACCCACTTAAACATTGTTACGTAAAGTTTTTGCACAGAACATACATCACAAAAGTTTGTGCCAAAGACTTCCCCGAAGGAAGTCTGTTCACAACAGTTCCTCACAGGATGTGTGAATAAGCTTCCAAATAACGTCTGCCGCCTAGGCGTCTTGCCTGGAGAAGCTTGCACGATTGGGAGTGTGTGAAGGTGCAGCCACTAGCGTGAAGGCTTCTCAGTCTTCCAACGTGCGTGTGCACTTGCGCGAGGCGATTTCCGCGTGCACAAGCGAGTGCCATGCCGCAGCGGTTCGGTAGAGAACGACTGTTGCACGTCCCAAATCAAAATGAACTCCACTTCCTGAACTCGTAAAAAAGTGGATGGCATGGCCCCCAAACAGGATGACCCTTTTTCCTCTACAAAACCGGTGGGCAAAAAACACCCAGTGGTGGATTCCAGGGTGTACTCGGTGGGTCGCCCGGCTGGGCGGCGGATCCGTTCCATCCCGCTCCGAGGCGCCACTTCTGCAAGCTTCGTGGGATTGTGTTCACGGTAGATGGCCTGAACTGGCATCGGTGGGGAGAGTTGGCAGCTAAGTGGAGCAGGGGAGCGCCGGTTGGGGAGCATGTGACCTCGAACGACACAGGGAGATGAGCATCTCAGGATCGGCTTCGTTTCGTGCCGTTTGGCGGTTCCTGCTTGGATTGCAGTAGTGACATGTGAAAGTTTGTTATTATTCAGGGACGTTCCGTGGTAATTCCCTGTAATGAAACAATGTAGACGGGCACTGGTCTGCCATTCATCTAATGACACATAACCTCCATTCTCCTTGGCACAGAAAGGCACAGTGCTTTTCTGCAAGCCTGCCTTTGAGGGAACACTTGCAGGTGTGACTCGGTTGTTGGGTATCCATGACAATTCTTCCCAAGACGGCGTCACATGGGTCCGATCGGCGAGAATTCGAAGAGTGTTAACGTGGGTCGGGCACAAAGGAGGTTGATGCTGACACCGAGCCGGAAGACCGAGGGCATATTCATAGACCAACCTGCAAACTTTATAAGAAGCCGTCCAGAAGAACAAATCTTGTTGTATGTGTGTCAGGGTGTGTCATCAGGTCACCTGAAAAATTGTCAAGCATTTGTTGATTGAGGGGTCATACTGACCTAGTCAGCACTACTACAGTGCAGGGGAACGGCGCTGCTTCGGCAGTTGGCATCCGACACACCTTGCTATGCAATTCTTACCAACTGTTTATTTTGGGGGGGAGGATCTCATAAGATCTCCACCAAATGCTTGTGGAGCGCCCGGCACAAAATCTACAAGCTACCTCGTTCATTGCTTTTCTGGGCATTCGCAAGAACCGCCATGCCAGGCTACGGTAATTTGCTCGATGTACATGGCCTTCAGATCCTGCCACTGGATTTGACCGCTTATGACCTCGACTCCCTTTCGAAGATTGATTGGAAGCAACTTACGATTCATACAATGTACTGCCTGCTGATCAAGTTCATCAGAGCTTTAAAAACAGGATTGAAGCACTTTCTCCCATGCCTGCAAGGAAACAGATCCTTAAACTTTGTCTTGTGCGAGCCAATAAGACCATGCACTTCGGACAGTCACCTGTGGCCTCATCTTTCGTGTGCCAACAAAAGCCGCCTGTCACATCCCTTACGGGTGCATCTCCTTGCCCTCGTCCACGTAGCGTGCAGAAATAGCTTTGTACAGACTCTCCAAACCTTAGGAACAAGAAGCTACTAGGGGCTCCTGGCCGTACTACTAGGAGCAAGAA
>CAXAMN010021529.1:649686-660036 GCA_963970005.1 Durusdinium trenchii | reverse complement strand
GCGTTCTTGCTCCTGCCTTTCTGCTTCCTGCTGCTCCTGTTCCAACCGCTCTTGCTCTAGCCTCTCTTGCGCCTCAGTGTTTTGTTCTGCATGCACTTCGCCGGAGGAGTCCTTTTTTTCCTGCACTGTGGCTTCAGTATCAGGTGGACCTGCTTCTTCTTCGCCATCCTTGGTCCTTAGGGTTGTGTAAAGGGCAGGCATGGTGATCCAAACTCAGCACATTAGGAGTTGCCTAGTGGACACCCTCAAATGCAAATCAACGCGCGGCCTTCTGTGTGGAGGGGAACACACGCTTCAGGCAACCTTTGTCTCATCTTCACCACCGCACAACCAAGCGAAATAGGCACCGCGGCACAGATGTCATGCACCACGGTACCGACTTTCCAAGCTGCTTAGCCAAGCCACCCTCCAGAAGCTTCTCCAGGCTCGGCCAAGGCATCTCCACGGTCGGCCAAGGCTTCGTCGAAGGAACGCTCCACCTTCTCGCGCAAGGTGTGGAGGCCCTCCTGGGCATGCTTAGGTCGATACCGGGGAACCGATGGGCTTTGGAAAGGCCATGCAAAGCTACAAGGCCATACCAATCTCATTGAGGGTATTACTTAGGTAGTACTACCCTTTACTGCAAGCTACTAGGTTGCCATGGGTGGATTGCGCCTAAAATTTAGATGTTGGTTGTGTTCCAAAGAGCGAAGTAGAAAGGGTGCGCTATGTGCGCTCATCATGCACCACCTACGCAGACTCCAAAGTTGAAGCTGAAGAGAGGAGTCCATCTGGAAGTTGTCTATATAGACCAACGTCTTGAGTGTCTAAGTGCTGACAGACAGGCAGCCGAGCTTTGTTTTGGGTGAAGACGTCAAAAACATTGGGGGATCCTTGGCAAATAGGGCTAAATCTCCCAGAAAGGAACCGGAGATGATCCACGGCCCTTTCTTCTGGAGTTCGTGCCATTACCCTTCAAGATCCTTCAAGCCTTCAAGGAAACAACATTTTCATGTCTGTCAAAAGCCTGCGCTTTGTTTGATGTCTCACATTGTGACATCGCCCTTCCCATAAACGTGTGTAACGCCTGACTGAGGTTGGCACTCAAGTCAAATCTGCCCCGCATCTCGCATGGCTTTTTCCAGGCCATGAGCAAGAAGCTACTAGGGGCTCCTGGCATCACTACTAGGAGCAAAGAAGCTACTAGGGGCTCCTGGCCTTACCTACTAGGAGCAAGGACTCTACTAGGGTCAGTGCACTGCAGCGCCGTCGCATCGCACGACGTCGCGGCGGCCAGTTCGCCGCGGCACGGCGGCAGTCTGCAGCGACTGCAGCGCCGTCGCACCGCCCAGTGACCGCGCAGCATTGAAGGCGCCGCCAAAGAGGCCTCCCAGTGAGGTCGTGGGCTCTGCCTGGAGTGACCGTCTATGGGCTCGTTCGCCCCATCTGCGGTCCGACGATGCGGTTGGGTGGCTTTCAGACTTGTTTCTAATAGCTTCTTGTTCCTACTAGTAAGGCACTTGTTACTAGTAGCGATGCACTTGTTTCTAATAGCAAACATTGTTACTACTAGTAAGGCACTTGGTTGGGTGGCTTTCAGACGGGGGAAAATAGGAATCCGGTGCTTTCCGCGGTGTTAGAAGCTTGTGCTTGTGACATCTGTTATAACGACGAAGCGGGGCTCACGATTTTGATGATGGTTCAGAGCTCTAAAATTTTCGAAAAAGTGTGTTACTTCGGATCTTCTGTTGTTGCGCTTTGGAAGGTTAGCTGCTTGCACACTTCGCCCAGGCTGGTGAGGAGTACCAAGGTCCGATCTCCAGCAGAATGCGGTGTCTTCCGGTCTTTCCTTCAACTTCGACATGCTCTTGCCGGACGTTTGGAACACTCATTAGGGAAAACACCTTGCCTGTCACTGGATGTGAGGTTGTATAACAACCCGCCAACTACACTTAGAATCTATGGATCTATCATTGTGGGGAGGCCAACTGTTCCTCTTGTTCTCCGTGCGACCTTGGGCTCATCTTCCAGCCACGCTGGATCAGGCTCCACACCATACTTTTCGCAAATGCCTCAGGAACAAATAAGGTCAGGGGACCAAGAAGCATGGCAATACCACCGAAAGGAATTACCCAGCTAGACCACAATGGGAAAGCAGCCGCACTCCCTGAAACAATCACGGAAGTGGATGGCATGACCCCTGGAAAGACTATTGTCCTTCACCAACAGGGCGTGGTTTGTTCACTTCCATGTTTGGAGGGAGGGAACCCAAAAGGGACTGGTAGGGCTACCTGGTAGGGCAACAGCTGGAGCATCCCAGATCTTCAAGTCGAAGACATCGGTCGAGTCGATGGGTCGAGTGTCTCACCGGAGAACGAACCGAAAGCCGCTGACTCAGTTTGGAGTTGCGCATCCCAAGAGGAGATCCAGAGACAGGGTTCAAAAAGAGCTAAACAAAGGTTCCATTCGTCCGATTTCGTCCACAATTCTACTGAGCTTGCGCCACCAAACGCTGTTCCTACTTCTGGCAGAGCCAGTGCAAAGAACGTGCTTTCCATCTAAAATTGCCAGCGAGCAGCTCTTGTACAAAGTGCTTTCTTTGCCCTTGAACTTCTGTAAGAGCTCATCCACGTGAGAGAGCTTGGCAGGGTTATGCGTCTCCTTGGTGCAGTCGACACCGGCGTAAGCGAGAGGGCAAGGACTTACGATTATCCCCCCAGAGCAAGGGAGGAAGACATGGGGAACACTGGTGGTATTCACGGAGGTGCCAGACTTCAGATCTCAGCCGAATTCAGCAAAACAGCCAGACTTTTCACCCAAACATCCTGCAGAAACAGGATTTGTCCAATCCCGGAAGCATCCAGACAAATTCTCCGACTAGGAAGAAGTGCATCGCTACTAGGAACAAGTGCCTTACTAGTAGTAACAAGAAGCTATTAGAAACAAGAAGCCACTAGAAACAAGAAAAGCGCCTCAGTTCCCAGGATTCCTAGATGCCACACCACTGGTGTTCAGCTCAGTGGCGTAGATCGCCACAATCGCCGCTCGGATGGGCGGAGCCGATGCAGCTCGGATGGGCTCGTCTGGGCTCGGATGAGCCGGTGTTGGCGCTGCCTTGGGAGCAGCCGGTCATTCGCATCTGCGATGGTGAGGGTCGTGGGGGTGGAATGTCTTGAGCCTGGCAGATAGCCATGCATCATGCAGATTCTGCAGCCAAAAGTCCACTTCCACACCATATTTCTTGCAAACAGCCTGGCGCCGTCTGCCATCCAGCTCTTCGTCGGATTTCTGCACTAGAGGTTTGAAGGAGAATGGATGACACGTCTTCCATGGGCTGCACAGGTTTTTTCGATACCAACCCTTGTGTGTTGGGCACCAAGATGTCTCCAAGCATGGCGGACAAGGAGGGATTGCATCTAGGGTACTTCAGCACTGCCTTGCCATCTGAGCAATCGAAGATGGGAAGAAAGGTTTGACAATCCCATTGGTGGCGGAGCACCTTGTTGTGTCAAGTACTCATCCCTTCACTGCGATTCTTCCATGCAGCGGGCTGACATTTTCAATAGGGATCACATGTTCGTCAAGCATCAGTCAAGCATAAATCCACCATTCAATCAGTGGCCACCTCCAATGCCATGTACAGTACCACTCCAAAGGGGCTACTAGGAACAAAGGACGCTACTAGGAACAAGTGCCACGCTAGTAGTAACAGGTGCCTTACTAGTAGTAACAAGAAGCTACTAGGGGCAAAGGACGCTACTAGGGGCTCCTGGCCTTACTACTAGGAGCAAGGACGCTACGAACGGGGCTCCTGGCATCGCTACTAGTAACAAGAAGCTACGAACGGGGCTCCTGGACTATCTTCTAATGCTTGTGTCAGTTCATCCTCATTACTAATATTGAAGCGGGTTGATGGTAGGGCATATACAAATTCCTGACTTCCTAATTCATTTTCTCCATCATCATGTTCAGGTTTTTCAATTAATCCTTCCGTTCTTACGTTAAGTGTCATGCTTCTATTATTTCTTTAAAATATGATAGTCTTTGTTTTTGGTGCGCAATCATTTCTAATCCCCTTTCTCCTTGAAAGTGTTTCTTTTTTAAAACTATTGAATTAGCGTATCTTCTAAATGCTGATTGAATATCTCTGACCCTAAATCTTCTTACGGCGTGTTTGGTTATTAATTGCCTAACCCTTTCTCAATTTACGACGGATTTGCCTTTTTCATAGCATAACTTCGGTATTCATTAGTGTTCTTTACTGACAATAATGTCTTTGTTAAACATTTGATATGGGTTTGTCTTTGTTGTATCTGAATTTCTTATCATCTATTATTATTGACTTTAATTCTCTTTTTTTGGTATTTCTTCTTTATTAGTTTTCAACAGATAGTACATATTCTTTTCATCATATAATTAAATATATATATATATTTAGTTAGTTAATTTATCTTTAAGTAGATTTTAAAGATTTCTTTAAATTGAATTATATACTTAAATAATAGTTATTTAAGTATATTAGTAGGATGGATTGTATGAAGGATTTACCTGTTGATGTGTTGAGTAAAATTGTTTATAGAATTGGATAACCTGAATGTGTGAAAATAAAGCATAGTTAAGCATTGAAGAGAATACAAAACAAATATAAAATATCAAGACTTGGTCCGAAAATAGACAGAACGATAAGACAAAGAAACAACATGTATATAATTGAGTATTGTATTATGAGAGAGGGAGAGCCATTTAGTTCGAAAAGTATAGGAAACATCATAACAGAAGAAACAGAAGAATTACTATCTTTGATTTATGAAGAAGTAGAAGATAATTGAAATTGTAGAGTTTAAACTTGATATTGAAGTCCAAATAGTAGCAAAACTCTGAGATAAAGAATATGGAGACAATGAATTGAGTTATAGAGAAGTTTACTTCATGAATGACTTTGACTAATATGTAGATGAAGATAATATAGACGATGTATTGAATAAAGCAAATGAATAAATAAATACAAACATAGAAGAAGACCAAGATAACGATAGTATAATAGGAATACACGCATGTCATTTTAAACTAACAATTATTGAATATATTTACTACCAACATATTTCAAACAACATCTATTTATTAGAATTATGGATTTGTAAGGTCGGATTGTTAAAGGTTCAGGATTTATCTTTATTGTTGCCTGCCGTTTTGTCTTATATATTGTTCTTTGCTTGGTTTGTTTTTTTGTTGTTATAGGAATTCTTGGAAAAGACATTTAAGAAAATATACATATTTATATGTAATGGATAAATTTTGTAGATACTGTGTTAAAGATTTACCAATTGATAATTTTGAAGATAGATTGAAGACTTGTAAGAAATGCTTGGAATACAAGAGAAATAACTATGACAAACATAAAGATAATGTGAATGAAACACGAAGAACTAAATATAAAGAACATGAAGACCATAGAAAACAGAAACAGGAACAAATACAAAACTATCGTGATAAAGTTGCCTTTTGTAATGCATGCAATTCATCAATGAAGGCACAATGGTATTCAAGACATTTAAAAACAGAGAAGCATAGAAGGAAAACGGTTGATGGATAGGATTTTGTAAAATGAATAAGGTAATAATGCTTTTGACTGCTATGATATTGACACATTGAATGAGGTAGTTGTGTTTTGATATTGTTGCGAAAAAATGAAGCAGCACATCAGCAGCACCTCCGGTCCAACCGAGCACCATCGACCGATGCCTGGTGAAAGGACTCCAACTTCTCTTCGCAATGGGCCTTGAAGGCGCCGAAGTCCTCCACCTTCTCCGCTTGCTCCCGATACCTTCCATAGCGCTTATTGCTTTCCTTCTCTCCGGAAAAACAGCTGCCCAGGCCAGAGATGGAAGAGGACGGTTTTCTCCGGAAGAGCTACGCTGGGTGGATTTTGTTGTGAGGGTGGATAAGTGTAGGTTCTGTACACTATTGTTGTTGCCCCATGTGAAGCTGATGGTTTTGATTTTGGATGATTGATGATTGTAGATGACATTTGCCCGCGGTATCTGATCGAACCTCATCTCTCACTTCCCTGTGTCGGATTCAGCTCCTCTTCCGGTCCATCGGTTGGGCGCCGGGGCAGTGACCCATCTGTGTTGCGGGCCGCCGGGGGTTTTCGCTTTCTACGATGTCACAAGTCCCAAGTCCAACGACTGCCACCAGCCATTCAACGCTGGAAATAACTCTTTGGAGCCGAGGGTCCTATCGATGAGTTTCTGGATGTCAGACACTCTCTCTGGATTGTGCTGCCGGTAAATGTCCTCCAGCACGTGGTGGTAATGCTGCAGCAAGGCAGCCAAGTCCTCAGCAAAACCGCCAGTTCTGTTTGCAACATCAACGCTAGGTAACTCATCACATCAACCTCTGCAACCACACGTGACAATGGCTACATTTTCTGGTCGAATAGTTTCTACTTCCTGGATTGGACGCCTAGGTTGCATGGGTCATTGGCCATCTCCAATACCCCCCAAAATGCCTGGAATGCAATCTTGTCTTGGATGCACTTAGTGCACCGTGAAAACTTAACTTCAATTGCCAAAGTGCACCTGGGTCATTGCAAAGCTTACCTCACGCCATCTCAGACCTAAAATTAGCACGGTTGCATCTGTCAGCACTCAGCCAGTCAAGGCACTCGAACAAATCTCAACTCAAGAATTGGGAATGGGTCCAAACCTGGAGCCCTGGTCCACTATGTAACCATGTAGCGAACGACCTTCCAGGTTTTGACCCACAGCCTGACCCACACCATGTATCATGTACCTTGACCTTCCACCGCTTTGAGTGACAGCACTGCGCTTGGAGACCCTTGCAGCCCAGGTGCGGTCTGAAGCTTGTCGTCAGGGCTATCAGGCTCAGGCTCCTGCGATCCAAAGCATTCAAAGGAACTTCCAATAAGAAGACGAGAGAACACACACCGTGAAAAAGCAAAGCCTTATGTGCCCAATTCGCCAGGTTAGATGTCTTGCCAGGATCTTTCTACAAACGCCTCCAACATGGTTCATGACAGCCGGTCTATGACGCGTTTTGCGCGGCGCGTCGTGACAGCGCAACGTTGCGGGTGGTGCAGTCCGTGGTGAGCGCATGGCTGGCTTCAGCCAAGAGAGCTTGGCCGAAGTTCATGAGAGATCCCCAGCCCTTGGTCAACAGCAGAATCCAAGTCAATGAGACTTGCCCAGTGCTAACTTGCCCAGGGAGGGAGTGCGCCATGGTTCTGGCGGTGCTTGCACGTATGGTGACGACATGAAGGGAGCAAGCCAGGGAAATTCACCAACGTCGCGCGGCGCGACAAACCATCCTGGATCAGTAGAGTCACTCTAAGATGGTTGTGGGTTAAGGGCCAAGCAGCCAAACAGCTTCGAAAAATGAGCAAACCCAGGAATGGAATGATGGTAACCATGTATGAAGTGAGTCCATCAGTCACAATCCATCCGTGATGGATGCAACATGATGGCGCCATCAGTCGTTCGGCGCTTTGACCACGACTATTGTGGCCAAGACAGCATTCCCAAGCAACTGTTCTTGATAAATGGAACAGCCGCCGAAAACAGCAATCCCTACATTTTCTCTAATATAAATTTATATATAATATCAATAGAAACAGTAAGCTACTAGGAACAAGTACCTCACTTCTAGTAACAAGTGCCTTACTAGTAACAAGAAGCTAGTAGAAACAAGTGCCACGCTAGTAGTAACAAGTGCCTTACTACTAGTAACAAGAAGCTATTACGCATTAGGACGGGTCTTGTGGACCTCAAAGGCGCATTCTCGTCGAGCCACGGATGGCTTGGAAGTGGCGCTCTTCTCAGCATCCTTGGGCTTTGTCACATCCTCGGCCTGAGCCGCTGACATGCGGAAAGTGAGCACCACTGAGGACCACAGTGGACGCCAAAACGGTAAGACATGATACCAGCTTGTGACTCCTTTGCCAATTTATTGAAACATACCAAATTCATACTTGAGACAAACATGTCCTGAACTGGATCACCTTTCCATGCCCCCAAAAGGGCATGACATCATCTAAGACCTAAGTCTTCATCCTTCCCACCTGCACAACCATGCCACTTGATCCCCTGCGCTCAAATCCACGCCTCCGGCGTCTCATCCTTCAACTCTGATGGCGGATCATCCGCCTTCAGTCGACGTGATCGAGTCGACTCTTTGAGCTCTCAGTTGAAGAAGGGGGTCCCAAAAAGCTACTAGTAGCAAGGGCAACGCTACTAGTAGCAAGTGCATTAGCTAGGGCATTACTACTAGTAGCAAGAAGCTACTGGTAAATAACCTCCAAAAGGAATGCCCCCCTCTCCACCCTAGTTGACTGTCATCAAAACCCCCCAAGAGTCACGGTGCCTCGGCGAAGTCGATCTCCTGGCAGCCAGATGAGCCACGTTCTACGGAACGAGGGGATTTCAAGAGACAAAAGACATCAAGAGACCCCTAGGCCTAGGAGCGGCATCGCTACGAACGGGGCCTCCTGACCTTACTACGAACGGAGCGATCAGACGCTACGAACGGAGTTGGATGAAAGTACACTAGGAGTTGTGGGAGAGAAGGTGCGAGACACTTTGTCACTACCTCCGGGCACAGGCAGCTCCAAGAAATCGCCGCGCCTCAAAGTCACCCCAGCCATCTGTCTCATCTTCCATGGCTGAAAGGGCAAGCTCTGCATTGGAAGTCGGCCCTCTACGACGGCACCAAACGGGCTTCTAGAAAAAGATTGGCATCCAGCTCCCAACACTTGCTCCAAGGATTGGTGAGGAAGGGGTGGCAAACCTGCCCTGCATGGTCGGATGGACTCCCAACACAAACACATGTCGACGAACCGTGACAAACACGAAGAGGCAAACGGTCGGAGAGGTTTGGGAAGACAGGTCTTGCAACAACACATCGCTCGCTGTCAGGTTGGAGCACCGGTCGGAAACGACCGAGGAGTTAGGCCTCTGCGGCAAAGACTTCACTTGTTTCACCCAGTTTCACCTTCTCCCAGCTGGGGAGGTAGTCCGGTGTCACCAAGGTAGTCATCCTACTTCATGCGGTCGGTGTGGCCTTCACCTTGTCGTGATTTTCTTCTCAGGACTGGAGTTAGGTCGGATGTCTGATCCATGTGGAGTCTGTGATGGGCAGATTCCTGTGAGGTATGCCAGGATCGCCGATCAGCTTGAACCAAGGGACGAGTTCAACCGGGAACGCCATCCAACCAGTCAACAACACCAATGACATGGATGGCAAGTCACACGCTTGATTTGCCATGACTCCAAATGCAGTAAGCACCAAAATAATTTCATGCCAAACCCATGGCAACATGCAGTTGGAACTCAGCAATGCAAAACAAATCCATCCAACTCCATTCTCTTTGGAGGGTTCTTCTTTCGCACTCTAGGCCCTAGGCATCCCTAGGCTCTCTGGCTTTCCTCACTTCCTCATCCCTACCCCACAGAGAAGAACGCTGGAATCGGCCCAGCTTGCTCTGTGAAACAATGCGAACATTCAACAGTGGTTGACCTCCATCAGACCTATCCGGCTCGAAGCATGTCGCTCGAACCTCGGCAAACGTGACGAACCTCGGCAATTCACCGAGTTGACCGTTGACTCCAGTTGACTCTTTGCCTTGTCCTGCCTTAGCACGTTTGCTCCAACTGGTTTCCCAAATCCGTATAGGTCTCGGGTCGCCTCAGCCCTGCACCGTGTCCCGTTTCCCTTCGGCTCCGCGGCGACACAACGAGCCACAACGACGTGACGGTGACTGAGCTGCTGCACTGGTCTTCGCCTCCCGGAAAGCCTCAGAGAAAGGGAGCGGAGAGCGAACGCCGCGGCAGCTGCCTTTTTCACCTAGAAAGTTGCCATAATCTTGATGTATCTGAATGTCCTTAGTTGGACCCTTCAAGGCTCTTGCTGACAAGTCATCGTCCTTTAAAGATCCCTAGATCCTAATGATCCTAATATCAAACAATTGGCCTCATCCTGATTGACTCGCTGACGTACCAAGTCCTGTCTGCCCACCGGTGGACGTCACTCCTAAAAGAAAACGAAAAGCAAACCCGATCATCTACCTCAAGGATGTCTCAAACAAGGGAGCTTTACCCAAACTGATCCCAACTGAAGTTTCGCCACCCACCCCAGTGCCTGCATCGCAAAGCTGCGAGAGGCCTGATCTGAGAAGAGGATCGAGGAAGCGCAGAGGAACCGTCATCGGCACGCACGAAGCAAACACACCGCTTAGAGGCGAATTCGCAGAAAAAGGTGCGCGAAGCAAACACAAGAAGCTAGTAGGAACAAGTGCCACGCTAGTAGGAACAAGTGCCTTACTAGTAGTAACAAGAAGCTAGTAGGAACAAGTGC
>CAXAMN010021529.1:615345-649676 GCA_963970005.1 Durusdinium trenchii | reverse complement strand
CTAGTAACAAGTGCCTTACTAGTAGTAACAAGAAGCTAGTAGGAACAACACGACACACGACGCGCCTGGGACATGTTCCCCTCGAGTGGCCAGGATTGGATGCCTCACGACCAGTTCGGACCATGGATCGAGCAGTTTTCGAGCAATCTCCGTCTTCGGTGAAAAACGATGACAGCAAGATCTCATTTTGGGATTGAAGGTGTGATAGTGTGACACCACAAGAACACATCTCCTTAAGCTGGATTGGTGGGATTAGTATGGACTAGTGGTACCCAAGAGTAGGAAACAAAGCCATCAGCTGAGTCGGAAACAACGTCTCGTCTTCTGACGCGCTTCGTCCGCCTTCGTTCTGCAGCATCTTGGCCAAGGACTTCGCCTGAGCCGCAAGGCGCCACACGAGCGAGTCAGCTGGCGTCACACCAGGTCTGGAAGGTTTCGTCGTTGCTCCGTGTGACCTGCAATTCCTCTTTCTTTGGGGGGGCCGCTCCTAAACAGGACCTAGGTGCCGGAGCCTCTGGGGATTTCATGGGCTCTTGTAGTGATGCTCTGTGCGGTTCACCAATGGTTGGTCGTTCCACCCACCTAGCGACTACCCGAGTATAGTACACAGTCGCCGACTGTAGTTGTAGCCCCCATATCGAGCACCTCACACTGAATGCTGCCCCAAAAAACACATGAGGTGGCCAATGGTTGTGGGGGCTCCTACCAAACTGGTGGGACAATAACGCAAACAAAGAAAGACAGCTTTCCATGGACACTGTCCTGTTCTATCTTACAGGGGAACATCTATCACAAATGGGTCTAAATGGGCGTGAATGAATCCCCTCCCATTCTTGTCGATTCTGAATGGGGTGTCTATTGCTCAGGACAGTGTTCCTCTTCCACTTGCCTTTACTGATCTCCGTCTTCAATGAGTAGATGTAGGTTACTGTATGGTTACTGTAGGTTGTGTCTACTTCAAATTGTAGCAATAGTAACAAGAAGCTACTAGTAACAAGTGCATCGCTTCTAGTAACAAGTGCCTTACTAGTAGTAACAAGAAGCTACTAGTCGTTGTTGACCCCTTTTCCACCTATCGACCACTCACCACGGCACCCCTCCAAAGTCCCGATGGATCTCTCACAAGTCAGATGCCCCCGACTGACCCAATTATCCACCGGCCTCTCGTTTGAATAGGACAAAGACCAAGACCTCGCGAAGAAAGAAGGACTTGAGAACCACACCCAGAACAACCACATGTGTCGAAGACAACATGCCATGAGCGCCAAGTATACACGAAAACACGGTGTTGTGTGGAGCCCCTCTTGGTGGTGCAAGGTGTTGATCATCACACCTGAGAAGGCTTGCTTGGAACTTGGAACAGCAAAGGGAAACATGACCAAAACCTGTCTTCTCCTGGATTGTCATGGTTTGGGCACATCCATGCATCTAAGGGCGGCTGCCTTGCGAAGTTAGAAGAGTACATGCAAACCAGGTCTATATCAGAGCCGGGAATGCTTGACTGGGTATCTCAGGGTGAAAGCCGCCTCGCTCACATACATAGGGCATAAAGAGCTGCCATAAATTCAATCACTTCTACCGAAGCCGAAATGTTTATCCTGTTCTTTATATACAGTACATCACAGCTGAAACTTCTACAAATTTCCCAATGAACGTACGGATCTGGGTTGGCTCACCCCGCACACTGCAGGCTGCGGTGAACACTCACAACATGATGAAGCATTCCTCATGTACATGAAATGGTGGCTTTGCAGTCTCACTTTTTGCTCCACAAGGAGAGTAACTGTAGTCTTCCACAGGCATCGCGAAGTGACACTCCCCCGTATCCTCCCGCCTCTCGACCTCTCGGCGAACGGAAGACCGCTCCGTTGGCCACCTTGGCATCACCAAACTCCCGGAGAAGATCTTTCAAACGCCGAAAGCGGGAGGCCTCCGCTGGCGGAACGCGTGCGAGGTTGAGGCGATCTGGTTTTCCCGGAGTCGAGGAGTCCCGATTCGCACATGTTTTGATTGTCCAATTCTGTTGGTTTCATGACTGCGCTTTTGTAGACCCCCCAGGAAGGAGATCGGGCAAAATTAGGCGAACATGTCCTTTCCCTGGCGCCTGTTTGGAGGGGGGTGGCGGCTGGTGATCCATCGGTGGATCGGTCGCCGAAAGACGGTGACCGGCGACATGGCGCTGTTGCAGTAGAACCCTCCTAGAAGCGTTCTTGTTCCTAGTCAAAATCAAAGGACTTCTCTTTAACAAATGGGTCTCTACAGCGGATTCTGGGCTCCATACAATGGGATGTGAATCGTAGGAGTCAATTTTGTAGATAGGGGTGCCAGCTAACCAGACCTTGGGGTATTGTAACTCACTTATGTCGTGCGAAACTGCTGGAAAAACCCTTTGTAATCGTCCATGGGCCAAACTCTGGTCACCGCGTCCACTCGGATCGAGCTGAGCTCGGCCTTCGCAATCAGCTCGACCTCTTGGGAGATCACTGGAGGAATCCCAGCGACGGTGATCTGGCGAGCGGTGAGCTGGAGAGGACGCTCGACAGGGTTGTCCGTGGTCACCCAACCATGCCGAAAGTGAAAGCACTTGGCTTTGAAAACTCTTTCGGAAAAAACCATGTAATGAGTCTTTGTTCATTGAAATGCACTGAACTGGGGGGTATCCAGGCTTATATCCTGGCACCAACACCCTAGGTGTGTTGAACCAGCAGGATGCGAGCGGCGCGAGGCGTAAAAACAAAGAACCAAACTGGTTTTGCTCGCAGGAATGGGAGCATGAGGTGTATGTCGCGCTATGCCCTTTCAAGCCATGGGTCCGAGAAGATCGCGGTTCAGTGCACACCCACACCAGCTTGGCTGGCAGCCGTCCGACCGCCGCTGGCACTCTGTGTGCGAAGACGAGGGCCAGGGCAGCCATCGCTCGGCAAGCTGTTCACATTCAAAGTGGTTAAGCCCAAAGCAATGAGTCAAAAGGCATGAAAAGGCGCAAGCCCATGTGATGGGAGGTAAGGATCATTCTCACTTTAGCCCCTCACTAGCACAATCCAACAAAGAAAAACATGTGTGACCCCTCCCTCCAAGACACTGGGCAGCCTTCAAGGCATCTTGAAGCAGAACGGACAGCAACTCCTGCAAATGCGAGCAACATGAACTGCAGGCTCTGAACTTCACAAAGACACTTGTTGATTAGATGAGGCACCAGGGGCGCTAAGAGTTGCGCAGACTGGTTAGTAGAGACCTCCTTGAACCAAATGCAAGCACTTCCGTCCACGGTCTCCATGCACACAAACACTGACTGCTAACCACTAAAATGTGGATGTGTCAAAATATGTCAAACATGTGCATTTTCCGGCACTGAAGCTGCGCTTTGCAAGCGGTGATGTGACACATCGACAGGTGACCTTACCCAGTTCGACCGTTCACTTACACCCGGATGGCCATCGCTACTAGGAACAAGTGCCTTACTAGTAGTAACAAGAAGCTAGTAGAAACAATTTTTTCATTTCCATTGCCGTAGAAAGTCTCTCTTCCGTGGCATCTTTGCACCTAATTCTATTGCCCTCGCAGTATCTGGGTTGAAGTCCGGTCCCTGCTTAGCTTCAAGGTCAAATCAAATCCAGCCATTAGATTCTGAACAAAGTCAGAGAACTCCTCAGGGTGGGACTTCAACCCAGGTGGCGGCAGCATATGGTGAAAAACTGCCGCAAGCGCTTTACAAAGGCCCGCTGGGTAGGCCTTGAGTTTTGCAGTGGCCCAACTGCCATCTGCCTCTCTGCCGATAGCCTGCGCTCGTGGCAAGGCTGTACTCCTTTGCTCAAAGAGGATCTGTTCAACCTCTGAGCTCACATTGGTAAACATCAATTGATCCCCAAAAGATGCAATCCCATCACTTGTGTCAGAAGATTGCCCAAAATATGGGACAAAATTGTTATGCACCGCTCTACAGACAGTATGGTATCCATCTGGAGCAAAGAGGTGCTCCTGCCGAACATCAACGAATTAATTTGATGCCGGTAGGGTCCTCCCGCACGTCATCATGGCATCGAGAATTGCCAGTCGGCATATGTCTTGCACATGACGAAGACAAGACACTGCGGTCAGGATTATGCTGTCCCACATGCTCATGTTCAAAAGCATTAGACAGGTCATGTCGGGCAATTTCATGTCCAAGTCGAAAAACATCCGCATGTGCCAAGTTCATCATGAGAAAACATGCAATTACTGCTCTTCGGCAGATCCATGTTTTGGCAATGCGTCCTCTGGCCCATCGAACTGCCCCAACTTTGCGAACCCTCGAAGGAAACCTTGGCGAAAGCTCACTTCGCTGCCTCAAGTATGCCGCAAGGCAGCACACAAGCACGCACAAAACTTGCCCCCAGAAAAGCATTTGTAGGATGTGCACACCACAGCACCCTCCAGGCGGCTCCTCTCCATCATGGCTTCCAAGTTCCAATAAGTATGAATTCAAGCGCAAAGAAAGGATCCAAAGGCCACCCACATCATACCAGTCGTCAACTGGAAGCCAACCATAGAGTCTGTTATGCCTTCGGCAGAACAAATTAAGAATAGCTTTTCGCATTCTTTCAGCTGCAAATGCCAGAGCCAAAGCCCAAGCAGGTGTCAGCATGAAGATGAAAGCTTTCTTGAAGGCAAATACACGGAAAATGCCGACACCAACCAAATGATGTCCGCGGCTGCCTCCACCTGTTGTGTAGTTCAGGGAAATATCATCGAAACAATACAACAGCCCACTGTCATCATAGCTATCACCGTTAGCCAGACACTGGTTGTTGTTGACTTCATTGAAACCCGAAGTCAACCAACGATTCCACATAGTGTCAACTTTCTCATCAAAAGAGCCCCACTCTTCTGAAGAAATATTCCGAATTGCTTCCCTCTCCCACATATAGGTATCGCAGCCTTGAAATGTGGCGCAAAAACCACCTTGTGGGGAGGTACTTCCTGGGATTAGTCCGACAACTGATCCAGCACCTTGCCATCCTCCTTGCTGTTTCGTCGGCTCATAATTGCTGACCCTTTTGCATCCGTCAAGGGCAGTGCATATGGTCCTTCTCGGCCCTTCTGCTTTGGCCATTTCCCGAAAGGCTTCAAAGCATCGCTCTTGCTCATCTCTCGAAGAACTTTCAACTCTCCAGCTTCTGGCATGGCCGTCTGCTGTAATTCCTTGTCGACCATGGTAGCCATCTAATGAAAGGCTTCTGGCGTATCGTATAAATCTGGCGCACTTTCCAGGTTGCGCAACACTTCTGTGCGCAAAAGCTCTGGCATCTTCTCCACCTCCTTCTGGACAAAGGCGTTGAAATTGCCCTCTGCGATCTCCACCGGCTCCGCCATATGTGACTTGGGAGACCTTGTTCTCTCCCTCTTCGGAACTGGCTCCTCTGTCATAGCCAGGCCATGTACACGTGTGTGGACCCTTTGCTCCGGCGATGAGAAACCGAAGCTTTGCGGCATTCTTGACCCTGTCGCTGCACTGACCAAAGTGGCCATCTGCAGTTGCATCTGCTCTTGGATTCCATCTGAGCTGTATAGTTCATCATCTGCTCCATGCCATGTTTCAGCTGAGTGATCTCCGCCCTCAAGCCATCCGGGTCCTCGTTGTCCACATCGAGATCCATGCCTGCCTTTTCGTCTTTCTCTTCTTTCTTCATGGTCTCCTTCATCTCGGCAATCTCGTTCTGGAGTCTCTGAGCTTCCGTTTGAAGTCCACCACGAATATACTGGTCCCATGCTGCGAACTTCTCCTGCTTCTCTCGGATACTCTCTTGCAGCTTCTCCGACTTGTTGAGCAACTTGCGCTCTTCGTTGAGCGCCTTCTGCTTTTGTCGGATAAGTTCTCTTGGATCCTCTTGTACAAGCTCTTGTACTTCCTCTGGAACCGGCTCCTTGGTCTCGACCTTGTCCAGGAGAAAACGAATCGCTTGTTTGAGCTTCCAATTGTCTTCTTTCAGGCCTGGCTCCATCTTGTCCTGCTTTGTGGATGCCGTAGACGAGGAAGACGATGAAGAAAAGGCAACTGGGGCGCCGTCGTAGCCAAGCAAGAGGGGCTGCTCTTCTTTCTTCTTGCCCTTTGCCATCTTCTCGACTGCCGTGCCCTTTCCTTTTCCACGGCCTTTCCCTTTTCCTTTCTCCTTCTTCACCCTTGGTTCTTCCCACCAAGTCTGCGCATCCCATGAGCCATAGTCGTAGTTGGTCGTCCATGGCATCTTATATCTTGGCTGGCTATGGTGACCTTCCAGCAAGTCGAGTGCCTTCGTGACCCTTTCCACCAAGCTGTTCCTTGGTGATTTTTGGAAGCTTTTGATTAGCTTCCTGGCCTTAGAGCGTCTTTCCCTCAGTTTGCGATGCCAGGCAGGGCTATATGGCTTCCCTATGGCGGCACCTAAAAGTCGTACCGTTTTGGTACTGGGGTCCTAAGGTAATCCTGCGGTCTCCCTTGGGCCCTAGTAGAAACAATACATAAATAGAATTTAATTAGATTTCCAAGGTTGGAGGCCATCGGGCCGGTCGTTGGCCGCTCCGTCTGAGCGCCCCAGGTGGCGGAGAAGAGCAGCGTGAGGCGTCGCCTGAGGTTGGGAAAAGCAGAAATCCCGGGGGCTGACTCTTCTTTGTTACTAGTTGCTACTTGCTCCTAGTAGTACGGCCAGGAGCCCCTAGTAGCTTCTTGTTACTAACTTGTCTTTTCCTCTTTGAGGTTTCAAGGGCTGCTGTCTTTGGTGCCAAAGGCTTGCACTTCAAGGTCTTGGGAACTTGCAAACCTATCGAGACGACTATCAAGATGTATTAAGGAACAACCCTTTTGAACAGTGGGTGTGCACAGTAGTCCCTTCTGGAATTGTGTGATATGATCTGAAATGATCTGACTACTTTTTGCTTGGTCTGGCCATCAACAGTGAACCGTGTCAAATCCTTTGTGGGGAAGAATAATCAATACTCAAAATCTCTCAAAAGCAATGTGTGCAGTTGGAAGTGGGTTGGAGGCCATCGCCAGTAGGTTGGCGGCCACACCTATTAGCTTCCTTTTGCTATTAGAGATTGGAGGCCGTCGCTATATTCAACCCGTTGAATCTGGATAGCTGATGTTGGCAATCCAACGCGTTGTTTATGCCAAAACCACACTCTGGCGTTTCTTACTTCGTCATGTTGCCAAGCTCGAGGAGCTTCTCTACTCGGTCCACCTCCATGCACTGCCCGCGACGATGTCTTGACCGGAAGCTCTGAGCGCCCCAACCGATAGCAGCAAGAGGCCAATGCCATGATGTCCTGACGGGACATGGACTCACAGGACCCTGGCGTGGTGATCTACTCGCACACCAGGGGTGTCGACACCAGAGGTGGACCACCAGGCGAGTCTGCCAACAGCACGCAGGCGAGGCTGCCCGCCCCTCTGCGAAGTGCTAGCCTTTCACCTGGCTGGCTGGTCCGATGCAGGTGTAGCCTACGCTCTGAACGGAAGGAATGATGAATGTCCCTCTCACCCGAACCAACAAAGGACATGAAGTCGCCGCGAGGGTTGGTGGCAATCAGCTACTTCCAAGAAATTGGGATTTGGATGGAGTTGGAACATTTTGTAAGCTTCTGCATGCACATCCTCCGTGCCATCCAACTGCAGTAGAGGATTTGCAAACTGGTTTCACCGGAGAAAATACTGAGGAACTTCTTCTTGCACCTACTGCACAATATACCATATTATACCATATCAACATAGCACCCGCGTAGCCTGAGTTTCTGTTGGCCCACCTGACGAAGGTCCAAGGTTTACTGAAACAGTCTGGAACGTACAGGCTTTTTTTCCACCCAAGGCAATCCTGAGGTTCCAACATTCGCAGTCAATGTAGCAGCCTTCCCCAATTCTGTCCCTTCGTGGGTTTTTCATCGTTCTTTTTCAAGATGTTCACCGCCTGGCTGTGCCGGGCACCTCGTTTCTTTTACCTCACGCGGATCCAGATCGAGACTGCGGAGCGGACAAAACCACTTCATTGACTTGTCGGTGGTTCGCCCTGACCTCGTCGCACGAGGGTCAAGACCCTGACTGGGGGATGGCATGAGAACGGATGCCTTGCTAAAACGTTCCGCTATAATGGACGATTACGGCAAAAATAGGCCACGTCTTCATTGCTAAGGTATGGTATACTCATTAAGTTGGAACCTGTGGATATTTCTTGGTATTTCCTATTTCCTGAGATGGAAGGTGAGAAAGTCAAGTGGAGCGAGGACCAGTCGGCCGCATGACCCTCACAAACGTAGTCAGTCACTGTCCCTGAAACGATCGAGGCGAATCCGAACGACACTATAGAGTCAGTCAGTTACCCCCCCTTGAACAAGATTGAACAAGTACGGTATGAACCTGCAGGTCCCTTCTTGTGGTTTGAGAAGGATGAGGTCAAAATAGCAAATGTGCATCACAGTAGGCAAACCAAAAACAATCCTCTCAGCAGCTTCAGCTTTTCACTGTTGCTGCCGAAGATTGCGCCCCTCGTGCGGCGTGCAGAATTGCAGTCGATTCGTCTCGTCTTGGTCAAGGTGCCCCTGGCTTCGCAAGGAAGCGCTTACGTGGGCTTCTCAGGCGAATTCTGCCGGGCGGGGCTTTGTTTGTCCTTTCAATGCCTGTCTCTGGCAGCATCTGCAAGTCTGAGAGTCTGCACATGACATCACATGACCTGGCCTTTGCCAAACTCCATTCAAGCAAAACACCAGACCTGAGGGAACTTGTGGAGGGACCGGCAATGTTCGCAAAGAGGGGCTGCCAAGCGCAGTTCTTGTATATATATATATATATGTATATACCTGGATGCATAGCAAAAAACACGGCCTTCATACACCTCACAGCCTAGCACCTCTGTTGCACCGATCACATGTGCCGAAGGTCCTTATGTCCAAGACTGTCCTAGCCGAAAAGACTTCTAGTAGGCTTCTTGGCTCCCCATGTAGCAGGAAGACGGTCTAGACCCGCCTGAACCTTTTCGAACCAAAACATTTTGCCCAGACGTCAACATTCCAAAGAAACGGTCCGTTCACAATCAAAGGGTTGGTCTTAAAAGGCCATAACTAAGGTTTTAAAACATGCTAAAACATAGATCACTGTCATGATGAGACACTTTGCTGCTCTTTGCCTGCCCCACCCGGTCGCAACACTACCCGAACGATCTGCACGTGGCCCTGTGCAATTGGTGGCCACGCATCCCACGATCGGCGTGGCAGCGAAGGAAGATCCACACTCAGATGTTGTCCACATCCACACCAGCAGCCTGTAGACGTCTCTGGGTATGAAAACCCATAGGCGTGCCCGATGAAACCAAAAACATCCATATTCAGGGCATTCTTTGGATCCCAAGATAGCGCCCAACTCGATCGATCCCACGCTTGAACCAGAAAACATCGACTCCACCTGGCAGTTTCACTTGTCATTCCTGAGGAATGGGTTCAACTACTCTTTGCTGGGTGTGGTCTTATCAACGATTCCACTGTTTGATCCACCTCTTTGCTTTCTAGTGACCAACTCACTCTCACAGTGTTCCCCTCATCCACTCACTCAAGGTTGTAGCATGGGTCACCACCCTCGCTGCGCCAGTGCCTCGTCGAACTCCACACCATCGTCGCTGGAGTCCTCTCCTCCCAAGTCCGTCTCATTGATCTTCACCTGGCGAGATTTTGAGTGGGATCTTAACAAGTGCTTGGCGGAGAAGTTCTGGAATTCCTTTGGTTCTTGGAGTGTTGTCAACAAGTCTGCCTTAGATTAGCAGACATGAATGAGTGAACCTATCAAACGCCCCCTATGCATCCGGGTCATCAATGGTTGCACTTGGAACCTGAAGGTGAACTCCTTGCAAGGAGTATGGCCATATCCAACATGCTGACTATCTTCGACATCCGTCAAGCCACCCAACTGCCGAGTGAGAGCCGATAAGTGTGTGCGTGTGACAAAACCAAGGTCCACGAAGTGAACAAACACACGGTATGATTCGGTATGATCGGCATTTTTGCTGTCCAGAGCTGAGTGCCACACACCACACCAAAAAACATCCAAAAACCCATCCAACCACTGATCTAAGCTCTTCATCGAACCTGCATCCGGAAGCTGGCACCTGTCGTGCGGCCGAGGGACGTTCTCCGGAAGCTCGTTGAGATTCTTCAGGCTTCGAGCCTCCTCGGCGGTGTATTTCACGATGATGTCGCCTTTCTCATCCTGAGGAAGGGTTGAACGGAAGAGGCGGTGAGCTGATGAGAAAGCAAGTGGGCGGGGCGGCAAGACACATGTGCGCTCGGTGATTTCATGTGTGCTTGTGCAAGACCTTCGGCCACTGCTTCAGGGACTGACCTTTCTTTAGGAATCAAACCGGCAGGGAGCAAACGAGAGATCAAAATCAACATCACACCAAACAGAATCAAAGAAGCACTGCCCTGGGACCTGACACGAGCGCCAGAAATCCAAACCCAAGTGGAGGGGTGTGTCTGGTGCCTGGAAATCACGGAGGGAGACGAGGACAATGTCACCCTGATTGCACCACACCTTCTTCCTCATCTTACCTTGGCAGTCACGGTCCGGCGGTTTCGGGCTTGGCATTCCGTCTGGCGAATTTTTTTGAGGAGGAAGATCCTTTGCCACTCGCCCGGAAAGACAGAAAACATGAGAACATCTAGCCGCCCCTTCTGTTCGCATACATGTTGCATCCTTTCACAGTGCCGGTGACTAAGACCTGGATCAAAATACTTCCTAGTGCACAGGCCAGTCTCTGGAGTTACCTCAGGCGACCATGCAACCCCATTGCAAAGCGCGGAAACGGCTACCAGCTCCACCTACCTGGCTAGTTCTGCAGATCGAAGCTCCTGAACAAACCATGCATCATTCAATTTTTCTGCTAGGATTTCGAGTCACTTCCATCTCATATCTACTCCCATTCCCCATCCCGATCCATCTCCAACCATCTGCTCCCGAGTCGCCGCGAATGTGGCACAACCTGCGCGGCGACTCAAGGCCGGTCATGTTTCGGTGCCGCACTCGCGGCAACATCGAAAAGAAACGCCACGGCTAGGTGGCTAGGTCAAGCAGTGAACAGGTCGAGAACAGATTGAGTCTCAAACAGATTGAGTACTGGAGTCGTGTTTGACTGTCGCTCCATCAGACTGGTCTGCTGAGCCTGAGTTGTGCTTTCGACCGTCCACACGCTTGGCGGCCAAGGTGCCGCTTGACCCCATCGACGCATTGCACGTCACAGCGGCCGTTGCCCAACATTCGGGTGATCTGACCATACTCCTGGCACCGGTTAGGTGTTAGGACGGGCCTCTGAAAGGCCTCTTCCCCAAGGAGCTCTTTCGCATCAACAGTGGCTTTGGAGTGGGAGTGAGTTTGAGCTGCCCTCATTCATTGGGCAGCATGCAGCCTGAACCGTACACCGATTCTTCACACGATTTTGGAGTTCGTGCTGCTCCTGGGTTTTTGACATCTGTCTCTCTTGACCTATCTTAGCAGCACTGCCACTACAAGGATTCTTCGGAGCGTCGCGGGAGAGGGGGAAGCGAGTACTCGAGAGATGCGCTTGGAAGATCCAACGAATCCGAGTCCTGACCATCTTCCTTGAATTCCAGCTCCTTCTTGTTGTTCTCGGTGCTGGCCTGGCAACGAAAGGCAGCGCGCTCAAACCCCAAGGTGCTGCTCTTTGCATCTTCAGGTTTCGCAAAGCAGACTCAAATTGTGGACGATATGTAGTTCCACTGCCACTGCCCTCCTCTTCAAAACAACGCCACACGCAAACCCAAAAATGAGTTCAAGCATGCGCTTTTGACACTGTCTGAGCATTCATACAAGGTGTTTAACTTCGGGCACTTGACCCACTCACAAGGTCTATCTTCCTACCTTGTGCCGTTTCTGTCCGCCTGAGACTTCTGAACCAAACCATAGTCTTCATATGTCTTCATATCTTCAAGGACCAGGGAAACACAGTTACATCGATGAACAATATCTGGACCCAAAGTTCGAGTGTATATTTTCTATATACCAGATGCACTCCGCAAGTTCACCTAAGTGTTCACCTAGCTGCAAAGTCCACCCACCGATAGACGCACATGGACTGACTTCCTTTTCAGCCTTTGGAAAGAATGTCGCCATCCCGCCTTCGCACGCTTGGCCTTGTTTCCTCCAAGCTTGTTCTTTGGCATGATGCCTGAGTGCCGCAGCAGTGCGCCGCAGTGCTGCGTAAAGCTTACGCAGGCGGCTTATGAACGTGCTCATGCAGGTGAGGCAGTTCCTCACCACTGAGCCTTAGACTACTTCAAGAGTTGACTCGCAAAAATTGGCGAAATCGGCTAAAATCGCGAGGCTGAGAGCCGAAAGGGCGGATCACGAGGCATAGTGGAAACTGGCGTCTTGCGTCTGCGGCAACATGTCCAGCAAAGGAGGGGTTGTCAAAATCACATCCTTTGCGGATGTGGGGGGGCATGTAGGGAGATCTGCCATCCGGAATTAGTTTGAACAATGATCTGACTGCGGTCATTCAGCGACTTGCTTGATCTCCTCTTCGAAGCCTTCATCGATGAGTCGATCCCCCTCGTCCAGCACCAGGCGTAGCACCACCTCATCCGTGCGGACCAGTATATAACCGCTGGGAAAGTGACAAGAAGAATCGTTGGGCAACCGACCTGATCAAGTTTAACATATTGCCAGTGCGTTATCATATGTGTGACAACAAATCCGCTTCCGAACTTCTATTCAATAAGCATATTTCCTTAAAACACCTGGTGTCCTTCAACAGTGCAACTCGGGTCCAAGCCTCTTCATGTTCTCTGGTCCAGCACACATCTAGGCGTCCCCGCGCCCAAGGACAGTAGAGCCTGTGGGTGCTTCTCCTGTCAGAAAAAGGGTGGAAAAGAAGCTCCGACACAACTTGCGCTCGCCCGTGCACTCCATGCCCGAGCCCTGTGCATACTGCGGGCAAGAGCAAATCGGTCAAGAAAGAAACACATCAAAAACCCCTCAAGCAGTTCAAGAAAGTAGCGGCAAATTATGTAATGAAGTATGGATAAAGCAGCTTTGTTCCAGGTGGATGCATCGCTGGTGGACCTGTATCCCGGTCAAACCTCGCAATAGTCTGGAGGGAGATGTATCATGGACTTCTTTGGACAAACTCGTGGAAACGGCAACGAAACTGAAACGCGGTAACCATCAACAAGCCTAATCATGAACCATTCTAATTTTCTCCCAAGCTGGTCTGTTGTGATGGGGTTGTTGGAAGCACGGGTTAGCACGGGTGTATACACTCCCTAAACAAAATGTACAATGGAAGTGCTTCATTCTGGCCGATCTGCCGGTTGCCCCTGGTATCTCTTTTGCTGTCCGCCGCCGAATTCCACACACCTGACCACATTTGAGGGGTTCTAGGCTAGGTGCTCAAGGCAATATAGCCAAGTGCTGCTTGGGCTGCGTGACTGCTTGCAGCCCTTGTCAACTTGCACATGCAAAGTCCAGGGTCCCAATAAGCTTCAATAAGCAAGGTAAATGTGCACAAAGAGTGTGATCCCAATTGCTTCATCTCCTTCAATGATCGGTGGAGCCAATGCCGCATGTATGAACCTTCCCCGGAATTGATTGTCGGTGACCCAAACCACTTTTGACCACCACAGGCTGAAAGTGACATGCAAGTCTTTCTGGAGGAAGTCATCTTTTGCCACTTTCCAGTGACACACCAGCACCGCCTGAAGGCCTCCTGACTCGCTCTCAAGATTTGGAACAGGTCCGGTCTGGCTGGCCATAGCTTACTTCGGGTCCAATCAAGCGTCATCCATTGTGACCAATACCAAAGTAGACAGGACACCATGCAAAAAAGCACCTGTTGTGGTGGTTTGGCCACCTATCTGTCCATCCAATCCGTCTATCTTAAGAACACACGCAAGAATCCGCAGCAACACCCACGATCACTCCCAGGGCCTGCCGGCCTTCACCTCAGAATAGACATGAGAAAACACCAGTGACGCCAAGCTACACTGTCCAGTCCATCCGCCTTGCCAAAGAGTCTGAATCTATACTTACTCGGCTTGGTGATCACTCTTCCTGGACATCGTTTAAAGAATGCTTAGACACTAGAACCACTAGAAGCAATTGGGCCTCATGGTCTTCGTCGTGAAGCCTTTTGTGATCAATTGTTCCAAAGAAAACAACACCTACATGAGCTGCATCTGAGATGTCTCCCTTCACATGGGTCATATGAGGTCCAAAACACACACAATCACATACAAAGACGCATTCCTTTTTTCCCTCCCACTCTCCTCCTATTGGACTGCCACCCCTCCTACCGGACGCACACAGTGGAGTCTCCATTGCGGACTCTCCGTCCCGTCCGGACCGATGCAGCCGCGGCACTTTGGGCCCGCGCGGCGGCGGAAGCCGAGAGTTGACCACCTGGCGACCAGGGAGGCGGAAGGACCATGAGGAACCCAGAGAGGACAGGAAGGGACCATAATGCCATAGGTTTGCTGATGCTTGTGGCTGATGAGGCTGATGAGGCGGCTGAGGAGGATGCGCCATAGCAACTCATGTTTGTTTGGTATCAGGATGTTGCCAATGCGGCTTGCACAGGGTGTGTCCGACGTTCTTAATGAATAAATCACGCATCCATCCTGGCACCGGCGGCCAAAATGTCGCAATGGCACTCAATATGAAAAGCTAATTACAGCCACAAGCCAACCAGAACGGTGTTGTCTTATGTTCTTATGTTGTCTTCACTGTCTTTGATCCTGTTTAACCAAGGCAATGACGCCTCACCTTGTCCAAGAAAACGCAGGTGCGTTGAATATTCAAGTTGTAGGAAGCGACCGTCGTACCAGCAGTGCTGAAACGGACCGACTCATGCACTCATGCAGTGCAAGACCCAAAAAAAACCCTGTTTGCCATTCAATATGAACTCAAGGTCATTCAAACCAAGAATTACGCCACTACACACCCCAAGCGCACAAACCGGCACCTCGTCCACCCTGTTGAAGTAAAAACAATTAAACACGTCGCCTACACTTGGGGAAAAACCACAGGGTCCCCCGGCACAGCGCACGGAGCCGGCCGGGCGTGGCGACCTCATGTGAAGAGCGGCGGTTCTGGGGAGGGAGGGAAAGCGTGTTGGGAAGGTCCTCAGAAAGATACATGTTTTCGAACGAAAGGCGAAGAAAGGCATTGAATGGCAGCGCAGCACGGTGATGTGAAGCCATTGTCTGAAAATTGGCTTGAGTGCAGTATTACTAGTAACAAGAAGCTACTAGTAACAAGTGCATCGCTACTAGGAACAAGTGCCTTACTAGTAGTAACAAGGTTTGCTATTAGGATTTCCACCACCTTTCTGGGAAGTTCACTCTGTGACCGTAGCTTTCACAGCTTGTCGCTGGTCCTGGTCCAAGCGACGACACGATGTCGCACTTCACGCGATCTCATCTTGATTTTCCAAAACATCTAAGAACTAAATTAATAGGAAGCTTCCCCTGCCGCCTTTAGGGCAAAAAGGGGGGCTTCCTTCAAGATGCATGAGCTATCCCGCGTGCAGTAGATAGTAGCCTACTTAGCTCTTAATTGAGTAGGCGCCTACATAAGTCAGCAAGAGTGAGTAAACAAAACAAAACAAAACAAAAGGCCGCGGGCCGCGCACGCAAAGTGGCGTGACTTTTTCAGCTCCCCAGGTGTTAGGATCTGCCAGCGGTGTCTCTGGCATCTCGCAGAGGCAGGTGACGACATCTGCATCGGTGTCTGGGAGGCAAACGGGCACCGTCCTCCTCACGTGTCTGGCAACGTCGAACGCGGCTGGTTCTGTCATTCCGCCATGCCAATTGTTGCATTTAAGGGTTTGCCTCTTTCCACCTGCGATTCCCCTATATGCTCATCTAAGCGGGCCCAAAATCGATTGAGAAGTGAAGCTAATTGCGGGGATGGTCGGCCATCTTACAAAAGATGGTACGCTAGTGTGGGCACCCGCTACTAGTAACAAGGGCATTACTACGTAGCAAGAAGCTACTAGGAGCAAAGGGCATCGCTACTAGGAGCAAGGGCGCTTGGAAGCAGCTCGGGGAAGTCCATGTCGTTTACTTGGCTCGCTCTCCTCCGAAACCAACCGCTGTCATTTAGTTCAAAGTGGTAGATTGCCCCCTGACGGTGCCTTGCAAGCGATGTCAACAGTTGCAATTTGATGACCAGCAAGGTAGGATACTGTGTTGGACATATCACATTAGCAACTCTTGGATGCAGGAGACTTGGACAAAGCAAACCCTCTGCACAATATCTTGGACGCATGGATGACTGCGTGCTGGGTAAAGAGGCAACGCACGGTCTGATGCATGTCTTGGACTGGCAGTGTATGCTTGAAACATGGCATTTGGCAATTGTATCTGTTGTATGGTCGTTTGTGCCACAGGTCTACTGTATATCAATTCGACCATTTGCCTGAGAAGAAAAGACATCCAGCCTACTGGCCAGCATCATCGCTTCCGAAGCCTCACAGGTCATCTCAGCTCCAAGAGTCAGTGGTGCGGCACGTGCGCGATTGGTGCGCTTCATCATGAAGCGGAAAAAGAAGGGATCTGAAACCTGGTTCCGAAACCCGGTCTGAACCTGGAGTGCATTTATCACAGCCAACTTTGCTTTGACGCCCTTTGCTTGATGCCCAACCTTAGTGGCATGCTCTTCTTCTGACACAGGAATCATCTCAAAAGGCAGGCTCCGAAGACATGTCTGGTTGATGGGGCCAGCCTGAGGACCTCCCAACCAACCATCAGAGCGTCAGTTGCACCCAAAAATGCATTCAGGACAGATCTTCCTAAAGTTCATTTCTGATTCTTTGCCTAAGGTTCTATTGAAGGCCCCTTGGCCTCGTACCTGCCCAAGGTGTCTGATTTGTCCAATCTTGGTGGGGTTGTGCGAAGTAACAGCTGCAAGTGCTTGCCAAATCAAAGGGTCGACCTGCGATTGTGACTTCTTCTCTTACAAAGGAACGCCGTCATTTGCACCCCGGGCGTATGGAAAATCTTGTGCGCTCGGAAATGCATTGCTGGCTGCACAGGATTGGGTGAATTCTTGATGGAACGAATACTATCAAAATCGGGCGAGCCATGGCTGGAACAGGTACGTCCTCATCAGCGGAATTGCCAAATGAAACATGCCAGGCAGCCATCTTGTATTTGGAGGCAATCAAGTTTTGAAATTGCTGCGGACCTGCTCCCTGCTCATGTGATAGCTTAGACAGGCCTTGTTACCTTTTAAGAGCTTATTCTGCAAGCTCAGCTGCTCTTTCTCACCTTTTTCTCTGGCACATGCCTTCTCGCTTTCCTCGCACCTTTCCATTAGCTCTTGATTTTCTTTTTCATGCTGCTTCTGCATCGCCAGCTGCTTCTCCTTATGAGTTTCTTGCTGACTTTTCTGGTCCTCAGTCAAAGCAGCCTTGTCCATTTTTGATATGTCCGTATGGGCCTCCTCTAGACGAAGTAGAAGCGCCTTCCCTCACGCGAACCGGTATCACAAACATGCTTTTCGCCGGGGTGGCTTCTGCTTTGTACTTTTGATTCTCTGCATCAAGTTGCGCAATGTTTTGGTCTGCAGGGTCAACCAATTCCTTTTGCATCTTCCATCCGCCCTTCTGCTCAGCCACCCGTGCCTCTCGCGCCATTGACTTCCAGATCGTCACGAACGTGTGGGCGCTCTTAAGCCACTTTTCGACGATGATCGTTAAACCCTTTGCGAAGGCTAATCTTGCCATATGAGCGCGCCTGGGGAACCCCTACATCCTCACAAACCATTGCAAGGAGTATTTGTGGCGCTCCCAAGTTCTCCAAACAAGTTTCGCATGTCACTCCGACTGCACAAATCGCCGGAGCAGCTCGGACTGCACAAGGCATGTTCACCTACGACCTCAGAAATCGTCTGAGAAACCGGTCGCTTGAAGCCAAGTGACTTAGCCCCATTTGGTCCATTTGGTGTGCGAAGCCACACGAGACCGGTGAAAACGAAGCCACATGTAGCAGAACGACACAAAAGGCATAGCTACATAACAACCAAACTCTTGCCAAATTAACGTGCTTACCTCAGAAAAAATCAACTTCAACCCTTACAGAAAGCCACAATCACCAAGAAGCTGAAGCTGAACAGGCAATCTTGGAACATGCTTACCGCAAAGACCCCCTTCACCGCCAAAACTGTGCTGTCTTCCCGCAGTGGCCTCAGCCACCAGGGTGAAGCCATCTTCCCTCCATCCCTCCTCCGCAGGTGGGAGCAGGAACAGTCGAAGGACTTCAAAAAGTGAAGGCACACCTGGACTATCGACACACCTGGAGAATTCTTCAAGGGCTCAGCCTTGGCCACCAATTCCCTGTATACCGTATACCACCCACGTGAGCCGCCCACGTCAAATCCAACTCCTGGATGTGGAAGCCGAAGCTCCTCCAAAAGCTCTTGCCCACCTGGCCTCAGTGCCACGCTCAGCTGGCTAGTGCAGTCCGAGAAGAAGAGTCCCACTGTCCCGGTCATTTCGCGAGCGGAAGAAGGCTGGAGTGGACTGACGCGAAAAGGGCATGCAGGTGGCAAGCATTGAATCAAATAAGAGACAGGTTACATCATGTTACATCAGGGTACTCACTTTATATAGGGCATTTTAGAAATTCAAAGAATAAACATAGAATAAACATGAATAAGCCTCGCTCTTTCCATATATCTGGAACATTCTGGAACAGCACCCCCTGCCCCTACCTCGGCAAAGCTCTTGCAACTCCTTCTCCAGCTGCCGCAAGGCCATCATATTCGCCTCCGCCGACTGCCTTGGCATTTGGTTTGCTGCACTGCTGCGGTCTGGCGTCACCATCTTGGCCATTTCTGCCACAAACAGCCATCACCATCATCAGAAGAGGTGAGCTCTCAAGCATTCTCAAACCAATACGCCTGACGCCTGTTTACATTCCAAGGAACCCTCCAACAAGTCACCAATGGTCATACTACAGACCTTCAGGGTCAGGTCATCACTCACCCATTCACCAGCTGATCAAACCCCTGAGTCGTATGAGACCAATGCAAGCATCTTCAACAGGCCTACGATATATCCGCCCAAAAACGAAACTTACACATGGAGTCGTGAGGAGTGACCCCATGAAAGTACTTCCTGAATGTAGACTCTAGAATTGGAAAAAACACTCCTTGGATTATAAGACTTCCTCATACGTCATATGGAAGGTTGTTATTTATCAAGAGCCTGCATATTGGCCCATATTGGCTACATTACCCACATACATCCGATGTGAAAGCACCCCATTTCCCCACTCCAAAGTGGGATTCTCTTAGAGGTGCTCGGTCTAATGCCTGCTCCTCCCTTGCTCGCTTGCTCCACGCCACGGTTGGCCCATGGGATCGGTGGAGGTCAAGGCGAAGACCTGCAGCGGATCCCGTGGCCAAAGATCCTGACGACGCGACCGGCGCAGGCCGGCGCAGCAAGGATCGGTGTCGGACTGCTACGCAGTAGAAACCCTAGTAGCGATGCCCTTGTTACTAGTAGGGCCAGGAGCCCCATTCGTAGCTTATTGTTCATAATATCACTATCAATCAGGATGCAGATGGTGAGGACGATGACGATACATCACCATCACAGTAATTACTTGGTTTGATGGTCTGACGAATGTCTGACGTCAGGTCTTTTGATGTCTGTCATCTTTCCGGGGCTGGACTTGTTCTGTCAGTAGCTCTTACAGCTGGAGTTGTCAGCGCGGCCCGGCCGACTGGACTCATCGGGGAAGAAAATTCACTCCATCCCAGTTCCAAAGGAGGTATTTTTAGCGGCCTAATCAATCAGGTTTGAGACACACGCTTCCGCTGAGGGGGGGGCAGATCCAGGGCCCAATCAGTCGGACAACGGGACTGGACGTATTCGGATTCTGCTGCGGTCCAGGTGTCTCGAAATGGCGGAGGCATAGCCGCAACCACGGAAGCCTGCCCAATTCACAAAAGGCCGCCCAATTCGGAAAGGTGATGAACACGATGGCAAAAGCATGTGATGTATTTGACCTGGCCTGCGGATCCGTCGGCCGCATGTAGATGCAGCCAGGTAAGCCGAAGGGTTCGATCCAGCAATCCACCCCATTCGCCCAAATCTGCTGTAGCGACATGGCGTGCAGCCAGTCCGGCTGGTTTGGTCAAACTGTTTTGTCAGCACATCGGTTTAGCCTCATCTCACTTTTTCTGTTCGGTGCTGCTGTGCTTGGGTCAGGCCACTCCATAAGACACCTCCAAACCGTTCAGAGCCCCCTTGCCGAACGAATCACTCCGACCGCTGGGAATCCAACCGAAAGGTGCGGTGAATTAGTGCCACGTCAAGGCTCATACGAGCAGCTCATACACATCCATTCACGAACCTTGAAAACAACACGCCCTTTCAACTGCTTTCACCGTGATCTTTCCATTCAGGTCCGGCTCAGCATCCAAAGCCCACAAGGCTGCGATTTGTATTGAAACTTATTGAAACCACATGGTTTTTCTGGACCAACTGGTGGATGGGTGTGGCTTGGAAAACGTGGAAAGGCTCATTAAGGGAGAATTCCTTTCGTTGAATCAACTCCGAACATCCGTGCAACAGCCAGGCTGGATGAGCCCAAGCCGGCTGATGGTGGCCAGTAGCATATGGTAGGATGGTTTAAGTGGAAAATGATTGCCCTGTAAATTCAACTGCCAGAAGCCTGGCTCCGTCAGCAACTTGCAACCTTCTCACGCAAAAGACTTGCATCTTTTCAGTGATGGACTTCGACCAAAAATCTTCTGAATTTAGGTGTTTGAGACCTCTGCAGTAGACTCGCCGAGAAGATCGGAGTCCACTTTTGGGGGACCAAACTGCAGGTTGACCATGATTGACGCCCGAAGCACATTATTGTAGGTACAACCGGTTCCACTTGAGCTCCACGGCCAGCAATGAGGGCCGCTCGTTCTTGAGCTGCTCCCGCTGCCTGAGACGAGATCTTTTCAGAGGAGATCGAGAAATTTGGAGACCGAGGTCCAACCACGTCATGGGCGGTGCCGCATGACGTGGTGCCGATGAGAATGACCGGATATGATGGGATGAGCATGTCTACTTCGCATGTCGACATCTACATCTGCCCAAGTCCCGAGAAGTCGTTGGGTCTCGTGCCCAAAGGGTGGTGGCAAACACATAAGTTATAAGACATAAGCAGTCATTTGTGTGTGAATCCACGCCCTGCATGGAGTGATCGCCAACTGTTCTCATTCACCAGACCAACAAATTCAATGTTTAGCAGTAGCTATATAAAGAAGAAGAACCTTGAAGCAAAGAAAAAACCACAACAAGCTGAGTGGTGCTTGGTGCGTGCAAGTCCAGGGAAAAGAATGCACTCATAGAAATGCAATTGCCATTGAAACCTTTTGTCTCATGCCTCATAGAAGTACGGCACCCATCATGTCTCATGTCCATACAAAACACAACTAGGAATTGAACAAAGGGCATCGATACTAGGAGCAAGGACGCTACTAAGCCGCTACTAGGGGCTCCTGGCCTTACTGCTAGGAACACGAAGCTACTAGGGGATCCTGGCATTGCTACTAGGAGCGATCGGACGAACACATCGCCGCAAACGACGCCTCTCATGGTCCACGCCGCCCAGAATCACTTTTGCTGCGCAGCCCAAGTCCCTTGCCACCTCTCACGAGGCAACAGCATAGGTAGGCGTGAAAAGGACTGGTTGGAAAGCATAGTCTGTAGGCGTGTACTGTAGTTCAATTGTCTCTTTCCTGTCTTCTTACGGAAAGAAATTCCATATTCTTGTCCTGAACTAAGAACAAACTTGGCCCCATAACAAGTCATATGCAACTGACTGCTCATCTTGCCACATACTAGGTGCAATGGGTAGAAGAAGCTGCTGATGTACGAGGTGCGACTGATCAGCTCTTGGAATATCAACCTTTGCGGCTCGGATATTTTGGGATTCCTGGGCTGCTACCCGCACACCTGCCCCACTTGCTGCGCCAACTCGCGGCTTGGAGCAAGCACGAGCCTCAAGTCACGTGGCCAAAGCCAAGTTTTCTGAAACATCCTCATGCAACGGTCGCCTATGGCAGTCTCGAGATGTACTTGGACAGCACATTTGCATTTCTTGTTTGGTTTCTTCTAAGGCACGAAGTGGGGGAACAAATTCTCAGGATTTGGGGTTGTCGATTGTGTTCATGGAGCTTGAGGTGGGTGGAGAGCCTCTTGGCACCTACATTTGTTACCTTTTGATGTCTTGCCACCGCGAGGCCTGTGATGTGGCTTGTGGTCGGCAAAGGTTGTTGCATCCCAGGGCCATGATGTGTCAGTAGTTGCCAGTGGCCATCCTAGGCGTCCGACGTATTATGATCGCAACCCACTGTGACCCACTCCTAGTCAAGTGCAAATCAGGCTCCCGTGCCCGGATGGCCGCAGCCGGCCTCAGGAAGTACTGGCTGTAACAAGTGAGGTGAAATGCTGGCTGCCTCACTGAACCAAAAACGTACACTCTGACTGACTAACATGGAAGTGGAAAATGGGACCCTGGAAGACTACTGTCCTCTACAAAACACGGGCTTTTCCCCTTCCATGTGAGTGAGTCAGAGGTTAGTAAGGAGACAAGGGCAAGGCCTTGATCTGTCAGCATATGGATGGTCCCACATCCGATTCACTAACAAGCAAAACGATACAACAGGAACCCTTCAATAGAAATCGGATGCTCTAGGCTGACCTAATGGCAAAAGCCTTCTGACACCGGCTGTAGGTGGGGCGCCTGAAGTTGAAGAACTCGGAAAAACGAGTTTGTAGCAAATCATTCACAAAAATCATACAATTACATGTGAAGAATAAATCGAATTCACACATAGATTTGGACCAAGTTTTCTTCGACAGCACGGATGATTGGATATGATTGGACTCTCGAAATTTTGGATCGGTTTCGTGGGGCTTGGACCATTGGACCCCGGCTGGCAAGGTCCAAAGGTCGCTACTAGGAACAAGAAGCTACTAGGCTAGAAAGGACATGAAGAGAAGCAAGGTTAGCAGCTGGGCCTAACTCCCACAACGTCGCGCTGCCAACGGTCGTCGCTAGCGCCCAGTCCACCCTTGGCTGGCCTTCTGCGTCTAAGTCTTCCAGCAACTTCGACCACTTTTCCCTCAATGCCTGGGAGGGATGGTCGTGCAGGCTTTTCAGAGTCAGAGTATGTCATAGTGGCATTTCTTCCGTCAGGTCGCGGAAGTTTCGTGCCAACCAAGCCACTCATGAAAAGCTTCTGGCATAGCAATCCCATGAGCTCTGCAATCCCACAACCATGCCTCCAATGAAAGCTGTTCCTCCCCAAATTTGTCTGGAAATGTTTTGTTGGATGTCGATGATGTCCGTACCGGTAACTTCGGCACTGCCCAAAACAAGATGTACCGACCGGGTTCAACTTCTGCAAGCCTCAAGCGCGTATTGTGCGATTGCTGTAGTGGACTATCGATGCGGCTGCAGCCTTGTCTTTGTCACCTTCGGCCGCTTTCTTGGCCACTTGTTTAATGACCTACCGCCAAAGACGGCGACGAGCGGCTCGGGGTGTGTGTGACACCCGGCTCAAGTGCTCCGGTTTCTTTCATCGCCCGGATACGCCGGCAGTTGTGGGAATTCAGTGCCTTTAGGATATTCAATTCTAGGTGTTTCAAGTTTCAATCCTATTATTTTATCTGACGTCGCTCTATGAAAATGAATAGTTTTCCTCAAGGTGATAAGCACTCCCACCTCTGAGACTTGCATACAGTCCTTGAATTGCTTCAATTTTTGGTCTTGCGTGTGAGTGGGGGGGGATTTGTTCCCACTCCAGTTTTCCATGCCAAGCCATGCAATTGTTTTTCAGGTACTTGGAGAAAATAAGCAGCGTTTGTTGATAGAAGCAGTGCGTAATGTCAGGAATACAAAAAAATCATCTGATAGCTGGCCATCCATGCTTGGGTGTCTATGCCCAACCTTTTCACTGAAACCCTTCAACATCAGGTGGCTTCCACCCATCCAAAAGTATACACTGCACACCAAATCCCATTGGATGCGTCATCTTTGCGTGGTACACTCTGCACGTGCCTTGGTCACTTCAGCGGTCTTTCGCGCGGCGAAGGCTTTGGAGAGGCGCTCCATGATGGTGTCGTTGCTGCACGTGCGGACGGCAGGACCGGCAACGAAACTGTTGAGCTACGAGCTCCCATCATTGGACACTGCACCAAAGACCTGTCATATATATCATACCGGGATCGAGGGAGGATGAGAGATGGTGCTGCTCCCATTGGGCCACAAGAAACGACTCGTCCGACTCGGAAGGCCAGGGACCCACTGCTCGCAGTCCTTTGAGCTCCACCAGCGATGGGACCCCACGCCTGCCACGGCCAGCTTCGAAGGACCTGCGGAGTGCATTGCATGCAGAGCTGCTGCAACCCTGGGTCCTCCTCCTCGAAATTTCACAGGCCACCTACTGCGATTCTGGAGCAGGGCCATCTGCTTTGTGAACACTAGATCTGCTTCCCAAATCCATTTGCTGCGGCTGGCGATGGGCATCCCAAGCGTTTTCCTCTTCCTTGGGGACTTTCCAGGTGGTGATCGAGTCTGAAGATTTGTCCAAAAGAACACCGTGCACAACACAGGGTTTGCTCCACAGATCTGTCACCCGGATTCCGCAGTGTGCTCCTGGCATCGCTACTAGGAGCAAGGACGCTACTGGTAACTCCTGAGATCGCTACTAGTAGCATGTTTCACCCCGCCTGGGATAGAGGCCCTGGAAGCGTCTGAAGATGGCGTCAAGGCCAACGGCCGGAGGGCAAAGCGCCTGGGTAACGCCACTGGGACTTGGGCGACGTCTTTTTGAAGATGCGATTGGGTCTGGAGGGTGTTCTGGGACTCTGTGGATAAGTAGTTTTAGATTGACTCACCTTTGTGATGTGAAGGTTTGGCCTGCAGATTGCAGCATGCTGCAGTTGGCATCCCTCAGCTTTAAAACCAAACTAGTCAAAAACTGCTACCTAAGGATGGGGCCATATGCACATTCACTAAAACTACACAAGTAACCACGACTAACCTCTGCTAGACGCAGCTAGCTGCTGACGGGCTGAGGTTCAGTCTTTGCACAAACCGTCCGCAAGCAAAGGCAGCAAATATGCCAACCTCAAAGCTTGGTAGATGACAGGCGAATATATTAGAACCTGCCTCCCAGCTACTAATAGCTTCTGGCATTACTACTAGGGTGGAGGCCATCGCTATTAGGTTGGAAGCCATTACTACTAGTAGCACGAAGCTACTAGTAGCTCCTAACAGTGGATGTGGCGCTCACAAAGGGCTCAGTGAGTCCTTTCATAGCCCTTCACCAGAGAGGTGGCCCCACAGGGACCCACGTGCAAGTAACGGACTTCTTCTCGGAAGCTTCTCCATGACATGCCCAGTATGGCGCAGTAGGGCACAGTTGGGGGCACCTCCCCTGAACACTGGGGGGGATGCCGTGAACCAAAGGCGGGTCCAGGTGCTCAGCTTTGAATTGAAGGGCCTGTAGCATCAAGACAAGCTATGAGGAACAACCTGTTTCTTGAAATTCTGGAACCATGTTCCACCTGCTTCCCACCAAGAAGTCCACCTGGCCCGACGAGTCCGAGGCCCCCCGGCGTCTTCCCCGAGCCCGTCGGGGCAATCGCCACCAAATCACGGTCTGAGCGGGAGGTGATGACCGGAGCCCCGCTTGACTTCGCTTTAAACATGCTTACCAACGCCTGGAAGGTTTGAAGCAAAACTCCTGGAACCGATGCTTTTTTGTTCATCTTCGGCCATGGAAAAAGAAGACATGTTCTCCCTCACCTGTGATTCTGCAGGTTCAGAACAGTTCCAGGTGCAACTCGATGTTCAGGAAAATGACTCCTACATACTCCTACCTTCTTGAGCTCCAACCGGCCACAGTGTCCTTTGAAGAGGATCTCTCCATTCTCTGGCTTCTGCTCTTTCGACCGTCTGGAAATCAAGGTGTGTCGTAAAACGGTGTAAAGCCAAAAGATCGGTGCTTGGGAACAGCTCTATAGATCTTCTTGAAATCAGTCCAAGGCATGCTCAGGGTGCGAAGGCTAGACTCACCCTGGCTGTCCATGGCTGTCCTTTTTCTTGTCACCATCCTTCCGTGAGCCAAGTTGACAAGCTCTAAAGTTGGGATCTTCCATGACCAACCCGTAGGTGACACCCCTGGTGGTGCTCTGAGCTTCAACCGTCAAGCGTTGGAAAAACCGACTGCTTGCCCTCATTCATCCTCTTCGTAAAAACTGCGTGGCAAGGAAACGAATCCCTGAAAGTCCGGAACATGAATGGGCAAAGAGACCCTCCCCAAAGTTGCTTGGCTGAACCCAAATCCATCCAAATCCCACCCCGGTGTTGCACTTTTGCTGCACCAACTTCGTATCATCGCATTTCTTTTGTGTTTCATTGCGTGGACCTCCGACACCTTTTCGACCCCATCTCCGCGGCTCGCAGCGGCCTTCCCGCACCTCGCAGCGGCTGCAGGCACTGTCGAAGGGCAAGGGCGGATCCTCCAAGTCCTGCGGAGGAAGTCGTGGCGAGGAGAAGACGAGCACATCGAAAAACATGAAGGATTCGTCTAATTGAAGGATTCGCCTGATTGAAGGGCAAGGGCTCATCGAATCATATCGGGGATCAAAACGATTGGTTGTCACCGGTTCACAGATCAAACGATGAATGATAGCCCCACTGATGTACTATGAAGCCAGCTAGCCTTAGCTAGAACGACAAGGAATGGGACAGTAGAAGGGTGTTTTCCTATGAGAACTTAAGGCCAAACCCACGAAACCAGCCAGGTGTGGACAATGACTTGAAGCTTTTTTGCACTCAAACGGGTGCGATCGCGAAGGGGCATATGAGTCATATGCGCTTTTTGATGCTTGACCATATCTGGGGCACTCAGCGGCCCAACCCTTTTTGAATTCAGACATGTTAAAGAATGGTTCCACGTGATGGTGAACATGAACTGCATGATCTAGTCTTTTCAGATGCCTGCTTTGGTTTTGTTGGTCACCACGTGTTTCTACCAGTTCTGATGCTTGAAACTCTGATCTTTCGCGACGTGGTCCATTTCACCTCCTCCGGCAGCGGCTGCCTCTCCGCTGCAGCTAGCTGCGCCGCCGCGGCCGGCGCCGCCGCCAGGAGTGCGGTGGCGCTCTCCGGTGGTGGGAGGCATTCAGCACCTGCGGCATCATCGTGAAGTCTGCAGGGCACCTAGAAGCAATGGCCTCCAACCTACTGAGGTTGCAGGTTGGTTGGGTGGAAAGATAAAATGGAATGATGTCCCTGTGGTACTTTGCCTGGCCGCCAGGCCAGTTGTGATGGGATTGGCTGACGGTGTCTACAGCAAAAAGCTGCACAATTTGGGGCTTCTTCACTTGGGCGATTCTATTTTGGAAGGTCAGGCCTGGGTGCTACCAAAAGAGAACCTGCGCCTAAGGATCAACAACTAAACCACCTATTAGACCTATGGACCTGTGGTTGATGCTTGGGCCCCAACGAAATGGCAACCATGTGACTTCAATGCGATTGGCCCATCACATGGCTGTAGCATTGGCTGACAGGCAAGGGCAACTGAAGGCAAACCACATGAGCAACCAAAAAAGGCAACCCAAAAACCGCTTAGGAACGGAGGGCGCTGGGCTTGCTTAGGTTCTACTAGATTCTACCACCTTCCCGGCCCGTGCCCTACTCCAGATGATCTGCATAGGTCCCCCCCAGGCGGCCCCCTCGCCGACCTCCAAATCGTAGTCGTAAGAGTTGGCCCCAGCACTCAGCCTGCGAAGCTTAGCTCGAAGTGATGCGGAGTGCTTTTTCCGTTCCGGAAGGAAGCCGGAAGGCGATGCTGGTTGGTCTTTTTGGCCGACCCGCTTTCGAAGCCTTGGATCCTCTGCGGAGCATTGAAAAGCGAATCACTAAAGCAAAAAACCAAACCTATAGCCTAAGGCCACCCCTTCCTCAGCTCAAACCCTAGGCCCGTTCACCTGTCCGGTCCCCTTGCGCCTGAACCGCCGTAGTGGCGCCTCGGCCGCCGGCGCAGCCGCGCGCGCGGCACGCCAGCGCGGCGTCGACGCCGCAGCGGTGCAGCGCGTCGAAGCCCAGCACCGGAGGGGTCCTCGGCCACCGGCGATGGGGCTCGGCGCTGCGCGGCGTCAGGGACTGGGCATGGCATGGCATCTAGGGGGAAGGTTTTTCATGTGGAAGAGGTCCCTTGTGGCAGGATTTGATCCTGTTTACGCAGAGAGGATGTTGTGTTGCCTGAGGCGGCAGAAGGGGAGTATGGGGATCTACCAAAGATCTCCTCGCATGATTGATTGTATTGCCCAAGCAAAGTACCCTGCATTTATATGTTATTTGCAACAGGCCTACGTACAAGCAAGCACTTGAACTGAAAGGACGATCACCATATATCACCAGAGCATCCAAAGCCACTGACATCAGAGGCAATGTTGTCCACTACAACTCCTAGGTTGCTGGGCTTCAAGGGGCTCGAGGACTGATAATAAGGTCTGATGGTTCCAGCTACCCCCCACTTCCAATACCAAGAAACTCTTTCGCAGAAGGATCGCCTCACAGCCGAAGTAAGAAATAACGCGACGGGAGTCGCGACGGGATCGCCAATAAGACTGAGTTTTTTGAATGGTCGTCGAGGTCATGGTGAGGTCTTCGTGCTTTCCTTGGCGCATTTCTTGGTGCCTTTCAACGCTCCACCTACAACAAAGTGAGCGCTTCTAAAGCTCAAGGCTCCTTCAGCACAAGGACATTGCATGAAAAGGACCCGAACACCAGCGAGCTAAACGTGGTGCCCTAAAACTTCCTGGAGCTCATCAAAAACCATGCACAGTGTTAATTAAACACAAACACGTCACCATCCTCCACCCCAGGTGGCCCCTCAGCGTGGGCCTCCTCTGAGAGATTCCACCGTGATGCCTCTCTCCTCCCGAAAGAGTCGAAGCTCAGCACCACTCAACCTGTGCCACATACCGCCGCATTGTGGCGGTTACCGGTGACCGCAAGTGGCTTTCGCCCACGTTGCTGTGGGTGGCCCCGAGGGAGTGCCGGTCTAAATGGTCCTGGGGTCCGCTGATGTCCCCTTAAAGTAGGCTTTGAGGTTGGCCATCACGTTTGTAGGTTGGAGGCCATCGCTACTAGGGTGGAGGCCATTTGCTATTAGAAACAAAGAAAAGAGAAGGAAGAAGGGTCTAATATAGTTGCTTTAGAAGGGTCTAACCAGGTTTCAATTCTGTCCGATACGGGATTTGGTCCTGGGGTCCGCTGATTTCCGCTGCTCTGTCTGGGCGGGGTTCTGCTTACCAGGCCCACAAACCTTGCCCGGTCGGTTTTGAAAGTTGCGACCTGTGATTCACCATCCAAGGGCCAAGTAATTAGTGAATTGCAATTTAGGCTTACAAAGGGCTTTGCAAGCATCCAAAGGATAGGGCCTAAATTGCCACCATCCAAAGGCCCTCGGGAATTTGGGCCTTGCAATTTGGTCGAGCAATCAGATCTGAAACGTTGATGACCCCCCCACGAGGCAATAGGTCCACCTCTGACACCGATCTACGATTTGAGCGTAATTATGTCAACCTTTGCATTCCATTGTATGTCATACATGATCCAATTCACCACCACCACCACCACCACCACCACCAACAACAACAACAACAACAACAACCACAACCACAACCACACCACAACCACCACGACAACGACAACAACGTTCAGGACCTCACAGGGTGAGCCAGTGACATTCTGATCATGGCTAGTTCCAAGGAGATATGAAACGAAGCCCCACAAGGTCCTCTAGACTCCTTCACTTGGGAGATTCATTCTTGCAATCCAGCACCTGCAGTAGCCTAACTGAAAAAAATACAAAAACAACCTCACAACCACCACGAAGCAAGCAGTGATAGCATAGCAAGCAGTTGTAGGTCACCCTCCCCTGGTTCCTGAAGAAGCTGCCTCCGGTCCAGAGCGGTGGACTCAGCGTCAAAGACCTCTTCGTCCTCGTCCGCCTCTGAAGCCTCGAACCACGGCTGGGGACTGTGAGACCCAATTCTTTGCTAATTTGAATTCTAATTAAACCTATTTCTACTAGCTTCTTGTTACTACTAGAAAGGCCCTTGCTCCTAGTAGCTTATTGTTTCTATTCTAATAAGCCTTATTTCTATTTTAATTCTTGTTTCTAATGGCTTCTTGTTCCCAGTAGTAAGGCCCTTGCTCCTAGCAGCGATGCCAGGAGCCCCTAGCAGCGTCCTTGCTCTTCATGTTTTTCTTCAATGTGAACGTCGGCAATCCAAAAACATCCCGATTCGGGGTGTGACAGTGTGACCAAAAAGAAACCAATGGTGAAAAGGCCGTACCAAAAAGAAACCAATGGTGAAAAGGCCGTAGGTAAGATCACGAAAAGCGCATCAAAAAGCACTGGCCCCAAAAGCTGATGGATCAATGAACGGGGGGTCTAGAAATCTCACATCCAGACTCTCATGGCTGAGGACCACCTCTTCCACATCAGCGTCTGAAGTCGCCTCCGCCGCATGACCTTAGAAAGAACACCACCAAGCTCACAGGCTCCGAAGGAAAAGCCGCCAAGTCACTGTGGTCTCTGCAGTCTCCGCTCTGGTCGTCTGGTTCATCCCCCTGCAGCACCGGACATTCGAGGAGTTGTGAGACTGAGACATTTTGAGACCCTTCTCTGGTCAGTCTGACTTGCTGAAACACGATTCATGCAGTAGATGGTGCTTGCAAAGGCTGTGTATATTATATTGGATGTGGAGCCCCGCCAGTGGCATGAAGATTGCCATGAGGCTGCTGTGCGGACACTTTATATGAGGAGCTCCGTGGTTGAGCAATACGTTGGTGTGCCCCAAAACTCCTTCAACCGCCAAATGACCCGTACCGTGAAGGAGTATCAAATCAATCACAGCGAGTGCTTCTAGGTGTCTGGCCGTTTTGGCCAAAGCCAATTCAACAATTGCCAGTGGGACAAACGATGACACCCGCTGCTGCAAGTTCAGCGAAGTTTCGCCCTCCGCGTCGCGTTGCTCTCCTCCGAGTCCGACGCCCGTAGCGCCGCGAAGCGCGAGGACATGGGCACCGTGTTGTTGCGTAGGGCGTGGATGGCTGGGGGCGAGACAAGGCTTGGTTGAGGTTAGAGAGGTTTCAAGTATCAGTGGATGCTCTTCAAGACGTCTCAGGTATGGGCAAGTGTTGGAGAGACCTTGACCTAGGCAAGCTGATTCCCTGTTGCCCATCCACTCTCTACAAAAGTCATCTTCTCCATTTCCAGGTTCCAACCTGCCGCTTTTAAGCGGTGTTAGAGGGGTGGAGAACTGGTTTATCGAGGACCTTGCTTTGAAGAGTTATATATTGATTAATATATAATTCGATGGTTCAAAGTACTTCAAAGTTCAAATTCCTGTCGGCGACCTTTGCGACTTAACAATCTCAACATGCCGCCCCCAAAAAGGTTTTTCTGCTTCAACCTGCTCTGTGAAGGTCGACCTTCCCACATAATTGGAATGGGCACGACTGAAATGTTTCCGGTTTTCCAAATATTTGGCAAGCTTCCTTGTTCCAAAAGCTGGATTCATGGTGACACACGAGGTGTTTTTGAGAAACGTGGGTCATTTCAAGAGACTGCGTTCGAGAGCGGCGCCAGGTGAGCCAAATGGCTGGGACACGCAGCAGTCACATCGACCGAGTTGTGATGCGCTCTCAGCATCAGTGACCAAGTTCGTCGCGACTTCAGCTGTTTTCACGGACTTAGGGGCGCCAACTGCCACTTGTGGGGGTGGATTTTAGCAGCGGTAGGACACGGTAGAACTATCTCAAGAAGAGAAACACGTGAACAAACGAATGTGAAAACGTATGCAGATTTTCCCTTCAAGCTCTATGAGCTCTTAGTAGTTGTGGTGAGTTTCTCCAAGCATGCGGGAGGCCAGATCCGACCCGTGAAGATGGCCTTTCACGCTGTGTTGATCGACGGATCGCCAGTAACATGATATCATCTCCGTGCAACTTTGGTACACACATCTACCTAATAGTAGCTTATTGTTTCTAATTGAATTCTTGTTTCTAATAGCTTCTTGTTACTACTAGTAAGGCACTTGTTACTAGTAGCGATGCACCTGTTCCTAGTAGCGAACATTGTTACAAGAAACTACTCTCATCTGCAAACGCTATAGGTACACACCGGCCGGAATGAGGCCGCTTTCTGGTCGTGATTTTCCGGACGTTGAGATCATCCGTCACAATTTCTGGTGGTGTCTGACATTCTGAGAAGCGCAAGTTGAAATGCCACACGGGGAACGTAGTGACTTGGCTATCGCACAGTTGCATTTTCCGGACCAACCCCAGCTATGACACACCCCTTGTGGATGTGCTAAAGGCATCGCGCATCCTGTTTGCATGCCGTGCGTGCCCTGTGAGCCGGCCGAAGCTCTTTGAAACCGTCCTGGACCAACTCACCTCTTTGCCCAATACCTGGCCCAAATTCTTAGCACTTCACGATATACCTCGTCTTCTTCAACCGCTCCGACTGACTTGGAAAGCTTGGCGATGCTCAGTTGTCAGGAATCTTTCTTCGATTCGGGCTTCACCTCAGCCTCTGCTTTTGCCCTTTTTGCCTGTGCAGCATGTTGGTGCTCAGCCATGCTGCGAAGAAGACACACTACAGTACAGGTTGAAAGGGGACTTCTACTAGATCCTCATGATTAATTACTGTTCTGCATGTGGCTAGTCAAACCCCAAACCTCCAACGTTCAGTGGTATAGTGTCATCATGCGTTGCCACCTTTTGGGGGGGTTGTTCGGGAGGGAGCAGCATGACACACCTCATATGGGGTGTCGTCTTTCGACACTCCAAGCTCCAAGCTATGACATTTCTTGCAGGTATGAGGAAAACCCTGTCCAAGTCCACTGAGGGAGATGCAGCACGATCTGCACAGGAAGGTTCCACCCATCGAGAAGAACTGGTCTCTGGATTCATTCACGTATACTTTTGCCTGCCCGTGGAAACAAAGATCTCAATCGGCAACCATCTTCGATCACGCCGTGTACCCGTGGGATCGATCTGGTCGTGGTGACACTAAGGTGATCATTTGGCAATCTCTACCCCTTTGCCTATCCGTGCCTTCCGAGTGCCCTGTTCCGTTGGAGTCCAAGTGGCAAGCTGAAGGCCTTTGCGATAGCACATTTGTTTACTAGGATGTTTACAAGTAGTATGGCCGTATGGCCAGTAGTGGTGACTGGGAGCATTGACCAAATCCTATCGGCTCGAGGAAGCTCCGATTCATAGCTTGGGCACCCAAGAAAAAACGAAACGAACGTAGTCCATATAGGTGACCCACATAGTCCGTTCCCACTGATAAACACGGTGTAAATCCATTGAACCACGGACCTCTGGCGTGCACCGATGCCAGCGAACGGAGCACCTGGGCCTCAGCTTCCTCCCTGGGCAGCTGAACAGGTCGAGGGGAGCTGAAGAGGTCAACTGGCGAAGGCTTAGCCGTCCAAGAGGTTTACCAATAGTCAATCTAATAGCCATGGTCTCCAACCTGATGGCGATGGCCTCCAACCTACTAGCAGCTAGCGATGGCCTGCATCCTAATAGTTTGACGCTTTAAACATGGCTTTGATCGATTGGCACGGTTGTCATGATGAGACGCCTCTTCCTTTAAAGGCCGGACAAGCGGGAAAAAGGTATGACAGCACTCCCAGCAAGAAGAACATTAGAGAGCCAATCTAATCTTCCCTAACATTTGCTGCGCAATGCTCCCGAGTAGATTTTAACATGGAGAAGAAAGGAACTAGTAACAAGAAGCTATTTACAGACCTAAATACCCCAAATTCCCCCCCAAAAAAACCATCCCCCCCTTGATCAACCTCTCACTTTGCCGGAGTGTCCCATCCATAGTACCGACCCAGGGCGCAGTCGACACCAGCGCGGCGCCGTCTTCGGCTTCCGGACTGAAATCTCCTGAGGCGCTCCTGTGCAGCATTTGTCACGCTGGACCCATGTGTTGGTTCTTTCTGGCTGTGTCAGTTAAGACTCCAGAAGAGCCACCATAATGATGTGAATCAGAGATCAGTGGAATATTCATTTTGATTTGAGACATCATATACCGTAGGTTCAGGCAGAAAAAAACCCCACCATTTTTCTTGAGAAATCCTTCATGGCTATGACATCATGTTTATTTTCGTTGGAAGCTACTAGGAACAAGTGCATCGCTACTAGTAACAGGTGCCTTACTAGTAGTAACAAGAAGCTATTAGGAACAAGTGCCACGC
>CAXAMN010021529.1:595236-615335 GCA_963970005.1 Durusdinium trenchii | reverse complement strand
ATTAGGAACAAGTGCCACGCTAGTAGTAGCAAGTGCCTTACTAGTAGATTGCCCGTGCCACGGTCCTCGATCTCCGGGTCTTCACCGGAGTTCCGCTGATCCAACCAGCCTCGGAGGCGTCCGCGGTTCGCAGGCGAGGCGTCCGTTCCGCGCGCCGTTCGGCAAAAGGTGGGTGATGGGTGTGCGACTCTCGGGCATGCAATGGTCTTCCATCCCCCTGGCTTGGGACAGGTTCACTCATTGGATTTGTTGGCTGGAGGGTGGGGTGGCCGAAAAGGGGCTGTATGGACACGTCATTGGATGCACGCACAGCTCGTGAACAAGCACGCGCCGTTGACGGACCACATGCTGCGGATGGTCTTCGCCCGCTGGGATTTGGCCCATCGCCGGCCAAGGCCATCATGTCCTTGAATATGTATGCTTTCAGTAGAATTGGGTAGATCATGGCTTCTGCTAATCAGTTGTCTTCACATGCTACATCTGGATCCTGGAAATCTAAATCCCATCACGGGGGGTAATGTAGGCCAAGTTATCTGGTTTTGGTTGCATATGGACAGAAAAGACGAGAAAAGAGTTGCACGGAGGCGTCGCTTCAACAAGATGAGGCGGTGGAGCTGCAGCATGCCTCCCATGGTGCCCCGCACCAAAACCTGTGCCCCGGACAAACCAGCGAGCCGAGGAGGATGAGGGAAAGGCCAATGAGGTACAACCTCAGAGTCTGGCCTTTCAACTCCGAGAAAGGCTTACCGCGGTGAATGCATTCAATACATCAAGGAGGGTATCAAATGGTATTAATACATTGATTGCTATGCCATTTGTAGATTCCAACATTGCAATCCGTCTGCGCGCGCAATGTCGTGCCGCTGATTCGGGGGTTCCTCAAGATGAAGCAAAGTACGTTTGACTCATGCCATGTCCCCTCTGAGCTTCCAAGCCCATACTTCTGGAAGAACGTCGCTGCTACCTCGTCACCGCTGAAACAACGGGGCGTTTCCCGGGCGAAGCACCATCCCAAAGTCGCGAAGAAATGGACCAGAACGCCTTACGGCTTCATGGAAGTCTAAGAAGTCTGTGAGGCTTCAAAGGCCATACGATGTTGCGCATGGTTGGAATTCAACAAGTCTCCACATCAAACAGCCGAGCTGCGGCCAAGTAGACGTTGGAAGACCTGAGGGGACAGCGCAAGGGAGTTAGGCCAATCTTGGCCTCAAAAGAATGCGGGATGTCTCTCAACCTGCGGGTTGCCTCCCCAACCTCGTAGCCTCGTTTTCGCAAAGGACCAATAGACTGGACCCTCTTTTGGCCACAGCACCACCACACTGGAACACCCCCCTTTGGCCCAAGAAATCACCCGCTAAACATCGATTTGCAGATCGGGAGGGGAGGAGTGATCGAAGTTCGATCGCACTGGGGGCCTCCTGGTAAGTTTGGGATGAACCTGAACATCACTTTACCAACTTTCCGGGGGGTGCGCTTTACAACCCTAGCGTGGTAATTAATGAACCTTAACATCACTTGAACATCACTTTACCAACCCTCATGGCAGTAGCACATTAACATCAACATTTCTCTCCGGCCTGTCACTTTCCGAGGGGTGTGCTTCAGAAGTGTGTCAAAGGCACACGCTGTCACCCCTGAGGCCCAAACCCATGGCCACCACACCCCCAAAGGCATTTGATACGTCAGGGCCCTAAGCGGTTCTACAGCCGCTTGGCCCTCGGACTTGTCAAAGGGGTAGGCATCTGGCTCCTGTTCCTTGTAGCCTGGCCATCCCAGTGTGTCCATGCTCTCCGAGAAAGAACCACTCGTTTCGACACGTTGGCGCAGGGACAGGTCACAGGTCGGCCGGGACAGGTCGCTTGCTTCACGGCTCCTGTGCACGTGGCCTTGGTGCGGAACACGTTGCCTTGGTTGCTCTTGTGTCCGAGGACACGGTCAGATCTTTTGGAGAGACACGCTCTCAAAGGATCTGCTTCAAGATGGGACTCAAATTCCTGCTGCCAAAGGGAACTACGAATTGAAAGTTGGAAAGTTGCCTGTTCTCTATAGTTACTGTACATGTGGTGACCCCCCCAAACTCGCAGCAAACAAGGCTCCCACTCCGGCCTGGAAAGAGAGCGAACCATACAGATGGGACAAATCTTGGTGGAAGGCTTCCTACTCCGCCGATGGAAGAAAGACATCCAACGCCACTGGCGTGGAGAAAGGCACCCCAGTGAGTAATGGCACAGTCTTCCAAAAGGGTGTAGGATGCCTTCAATCGATCTTGAGGAAGGCTTTCCTAGGGCATAGGAAACACCTTCCAAAGCTAGCTTTATTTGCATCTTCTTCATAACGTCCTATGGACCTATGGGTCGGTGGTGGCCGTCCTTTTCAGCCCCCCCCCACCCCCTACATCTGGGACTGAATCCGTGAAGAAGTCGAGCCGAGAAGCAGCACCAGTCCCCCCTTTTCTCCGCTCCAGCGAGAGCGAAACGTCAGTCCAAAGGAGATAGGCCAGGTGTTGTGGAAAAGACACCCAAGGGCCAAGGGCAAAACAGACTCAGGGCTTGGTGGACCCTGTGGCCATCAAGCTTTGAGGAGCACCGCTCAATGCCGCACTTCAATCGATTCACTTGGTCTGCTGTGTTACATCTGAGGTCACCTACAGTCATGTTAGAAAATGAGGAGCTTCTTGTGCATTTGTGCACTAACACGTCTACTTCCAGCACTGCCTCCTCTTTACTGCCCATTGGGCAGCCCTGAATCTACAAGTTTTGGACACAGGCCTGCCGGACAGGCCAAACCTGGATCAGTCAAGATCCGAATGAGTTGCAATGAACCTGAGCCAAATTCCCAAACCGACGATGGATGACGAACCCTTCTGCCTTATATGCTGCATGAGCGAGGCTCGGGACCATCTTTGTTTTCATCACATGTCTGTGCTTTCTTCAAACGAGCGGATAAGATTTCCTGCCGCCTCTGCATTGGTTGGCACCACCAGCTTCCACTCACATGAAGCTTCCACCCATCCCACCAGTCCGGATAACGCGTCCGCTGCGTCCCTGGCAAATTCCATGCCCAAACGCTGCCAAGGCGCGCCAATGTCTTAGGAAAAGCTCTTTTTCAAAGAGCTCAAGAACCTAAGAGCGATGGCCTCCAACCTGGTAAGGATGGCCTCCAACCTACTTGCGATGGCCTCCAACCTAAGAGTACTAGTGATGGCCTCCAACTTGATAGCCTCACTTTTCGAGTTGATTTGGCCAAGTTTCATCCGGTGAGGACCGATTCTTGTTCCCAAAAGACGGCTTGAATTCCATCATGGTCTGGTGGATCATGCTCTCAAATCACAAGGATTTCATCAGTTTTCATCCGAGTTTCTGTAAAACCCAGTCTGAGTGACTACAGTGACTACAGTCTCGGTGCTTCACCCACCGGCTTTTGATCCGAGGAACTGATCCAAGGCGTCGTCGACATTGTTGGCCAAATCCATGCCGTTCACCGCCCTCAGCGCATGCGTTCGTGCGACACAAGGCGACCGAGGCTCGCTCGGGCATTCCTTCGTCGGATCGGTGGGAAGGGTTCGAAGCCCATCGCCTGCCGTGGGTGCCCAATGGGACACTGCTGGGGTGCCAAATGGAGTCGGACCCGTGGTTCCGGACTGTTCCGGAGGAATTCCAATCAGGTCACCAGTCAAAACATTGCTACGACATGCGCGACATGCTATGTCAGGTAGCAACTTCTAATGTCAGAACCTCCAGCCTTGGAACATTGCGACATTTTGCAGATCATCGGGGCACTCATGAGGTGAACATCACAAAGATGTGGAGAGAATCCACTCGTGGGTTTGATCTGGATCTCGGGCCCGCTTCCATGCTGGATGCACCCCTTGAACAACTGGTTCCTCCACACGCCAGTGACAGCAAACGAATCCAAGACTCTTGATGGTCCAGCCAGCTTCCACGTGAAGATGTTTGGCCTTCACGCAACCTTCGTCCTAAGCAGTTGGTCCAACCTTTTGAATTCCAGCACCCAGCTCTGGACTAATCTTGACACATTACCCATGGCGAACAACATGCTCATTGCACGAATGTCTTGGATTTCCTTTTAACTTCTGGGAGGGACGATTCTCGTGGCGCCTTCGTTGCCATGCGGGCATGGGAAAATGATGGAACATGAGAACATTCCCTACCCCATGCTCTAATTCGGCTATTAGATGCCCAAGAAGGCAAAGCAAGGACAATGAATCCAAGTGACTCAAAGGAGCTCGAGTGGAGAAAGAGAAAGGGAAGGTTCACAATGTTTTAAACTTGAAGCCCTCACACCACTGTCATTTATCATCCATGGTGACTTCGGCTCCCCACATTGGCAAGCACTTCTGGCTGGTGATGATTCCAACGTTTTCCAAACGAACGTTTTGAACCTCGCCCATGGCTTGCACCCCCACTCTAGGTGCATCCAAACATATCCAAACGATGCTTCGGTTGCAACCTGCTGCCTCCAAGCGTCCAAGATCCCTGAGACGGTCAGGGGAACCTGGGTCTTCACCAATTTGAAGCCCAGTGGTTGCTCCGTGAAGGTCACGTCCACCTCCTTCCCCGTCCTCGAGCACGTCGAGATCCGATCGCACACCATGAAGCGGAGAATTCGTCGAATCTCCCATGGATCCCATGAGGCAATTTTAACCATGAAGCTGATGGTTTGAACATGTTTGAATGCATCCCTGAAATGTGTTCCCGACCAAAGCCTTTCCCATAGGACGTGCATCTCTGTGGTGCCCAAAGCCATGGGCTGTCAGGAACTAGGGTGGGACGTCGACATGCGGATGAGGCACCGGATGCCGTGCTGTCCTCAGATTTCCTTTTGGGGGGGCATGCCCGTCTCCGGTCTCCAGCCGGAAGAAGAGTACCCGTAGATTTTGCTGAACTGAGGGCAGGCTGCAGGCCGCATCGATATCTTGATTTTATGCAGGTCTGGCGATCTTTGCATCAAACACTCGGAACCGATACTCGGCGATCTTTGCCATGCACCAAGACCTCTTGCAATCCAGGCTTCTGGTCGAGAAAACTGATAGTGAAGCCCTTCGGCAACACCTCCTCCGCTTCCTCATGCTCTTCCTGGTCTTCATGCTCTTTTGCTCATCAGACGGTGGGAAATATTCTCATCAAAAGATCTGCTTGATGGACCAAATCCGGCAGTAGTCACATACAGCACATCTTTGTAATTTCTTTTATCCCAGAAAGAGCCAACCTATTTTGGACAACACCCTCAAACAGGGTTGCCTGGCCCACATCAAATGTCCTCCATACCCTTCCTCACAGGAACTTTGATGAGCTCTTGCTTCCTTAGATCTCGCAACGACCCTGCGGCGGACGCCGAACAAACGGGGCTCCACTTCTACATGGAATCTCTCGGTGAAAGGTTCAAGCATGCAGAAAGATCTCGCTCGAGTAGGTGCAGCTGATTGCGAATGCAAATCGTCGAGTAACCACGGCGACGGCCTCTGGTTTCGCTTGAACGGGCACCAAATGATCAGGCCCATCTCAAGAACACCCAAGCCCCCAAGGAGTCTCATGGTGACCCTGCGGTGGGTTCCAACCAAGTTCTTCCAGACTCCCAGGATCTGCCCTCCTCGGGTATTTACGGACTGGATCACCTCATTTCTTGGGGGGCCCAGCGGCGCCCCAGCGCTTCCAATTCGGAGAAAAGCACTGATGAGTCACTGAGTCACTCCTAGGAAAACATTAGCATGGCAATTCGTTGTTGAGGCACCCTCCTGAAGCTCAGCTCAGCCAATTTCATCTAGGATTCTTCTCTTCCGGTGGGCCGCAGCATGTGGACAGGTTTCCCATGGCGATCGCTGAGGGCTGGTGGAGCTTCAGCACTGGAGCCCAAGGTGCTTCGAAAGCGGCTCGCGGCACGAAACCTCCTCGCCCCAAAACTGGCGGGAAAGACTCCGTGGGCAGTGCTTGGCTTTAGAGACGATTCTTAGGGTGCCCACCACGAAGCTGTGAATCCGCTAGGTCTAGTTAGCCATGGGCCTCTGACTACTGGGGTTGAAGGGAAGGGCATCTTTGGCGCTGTCCGGGTCTTCACGGATGTCTCGGGCCTCTAAGCGGATGCACCTTCTGTTTGCTCCACATGCCCAATTTGCTACAAAAGAAGTTCCGAAACCACTAAAAAATGTGCTTTCACTCCCTGCTTCGCCCACAACTAGATGGTTGTGGCATGTTGTGGCTAGAATCCCACACGTCTGTGTCCTGTGTCAACATCGGGTAGTCTTCAGCAACTCCCGCCTTCGCGCGCCCATTCGACTAAGGTTTCATAGCCTGGGGCAGTGTAGAGACCGCGAGGGGTCATTTGCGTGGTGACGTCCACTGTTGGCAGAGTCAGACCTGAATGCTTCACAGTTCGGCCCTCAAGTGGTGCGCTGATTTGGATGCTCAGGATGCTGGAACAAAGGGCTCAAAGACCGTTTGGGCCCCAGGGTTCGTCAATTTTCAGAAAGAAATATATATTCAAACATGTGGGCTCACGGTCTAATGGGGTCGAACGCTGCAGAGTGTGTTCAAACATACGCATTCGTTGGACGTCAACTTCTTCGCATCGTCTGTGGCAGGTGGCAACTCGCACACAAGATCCCAGGATTGAAAATCGTCTGAGCACGCCCGGCTACGGCGGCCAGAGAAGGAGTACCTGAGAGACTGAGACAAAAAGAGAGCCGGAGGGGCAAGCCTTGAAGAAGGAATAGCGCGATTTGCTGACTGTCCGTGCCACAGCCCCAATTTGGGAAGTAGGCTTGAAGAAGGAATAGCTTGCAACCCTTTAACAAAAGAAAAGCCTCCTCTTTAGTTGTCTTTATAGAGGTCTTCTAGCTAGTGAACATGTACAGTGATGGCACCAGGGTATGGAGACTAGAACTTACAGGTGCACAAGAAGTAGCTGGTTACAATTCCACATGAACCCCTGTCAACATCCGTGGACCTTCTGAGAAAACGGAGTGGAAGTGCGCCAAAACAATCGGAGCATGGCGCTTCTTTCAAGAATAGCTGCATCAATTCTGGAAGCACCAAAGGAGCTCGTATTCAAACGGAAAACGGTCCCTGAGATTGATTGCCCGCCAAGAAGTTCGATATAGAGGGTTGACAGGGTTGCCCCGATTGGGCTTTCCAGCTTGCAAATAACTTCCCTATCGGGTTGGGTCACCCATTACGATACAGGTTGGTAGGACATCCTCTGCAGGGTGGATGCTACACGCCTCGTGCATTCCTATCGTCCCTCTAGTGCCCTGACCGGCATTTTCCGAGCTGCGGACAAATGTGCCCCGGTTAGTGTTAGCTCTTGAGCAACAAACCCACCAAATCGTGTCCCTTAGGGCCTCAGGTTGTGGTTCAACTAGCGTTGCTTCATGCAGAACGAACGCATGATGAAAGTTCAGGAGGTCCAGTTCCACGGTTTCTGACCGGGCCCAGTTCCACGCTCCAACTGGCAAAGCGAAGCCATTCTGAGCTCCCAAACAGTTTCCCGTCCTCAAAACGGCCGTGAGCTTCGGGGTGGTTTCACACCGGAAAATTCTGGTTTGAGAGCAGTGGCCTGAGGAGAATGCTTTAGATTTTAGATGGTGATCTGCATGTTCTTTTCGGGTTGAAATTCCCCGTGCCCCAGTCTACGCTGCCAAGCTTCAGGCTGACCCTGATCCCACCTAATTGAGCGCCTCGAAGTGACCATTCATGAAAGGTCTCCGAAATATTAAGGAGGGCTGATGAAAATCGAAACCCCTAACCATCGCTCTGACCTTTGGACTGCAAGGCAACACCAAATTGAAGAAGAGGGAGGACGATTTATTTCACCAAACAAGCATCCCTTACAGCATCCAAAAGCACAGGAGAACTGAGTCAGTCAGTTCATTCGTAGAGTCAGTCAGTTCGGGTCCTGAGGATCGGGATCATATGTTGGATCACCGGCCATCGCGGTCCAAACCGCTCCCCAGACTCTTCCAGCCCAAGAATCGGCGATGATCTTCAGCGTGGGAAAGCCGTGGATGCTGAACAAGCTCCCGAGGAATTGCGACTGTGGGCGGTGTGTTTTTCACCAAGTGAACATCGTCGAGTGAACTCGATCCACCGTGGGAGTTTGGGTCTATCTGGGGCACGAGAACGTCCACGGAAAGCCAGTCGAATGATGAAGACACAGAGATACACAAAGTCAGGAAACAACAAAAAGCAAACATATAATGATGTCATGCCATTCAAACTCGTCTGATTTTGACGTCGGATATGTACATCACCTACACCGTCGTCCAAATCTGATATCTGAGTCTGGCCAACTGAGTGGAGATGGGTCGACCTTGTTGTCCCCAAAGCCGCGTGGAAAAGTCCAAGGAGCCAAAGCAGCCATGTATGTGATTCTAGGATCATTGTAGGAGTGAAAGCAATCCCCACTTGTTTCTTGTCGGTGTAAACGAAATTCAGCGACACCCCAAAGCTCTTGCCACTTGGTAAGGGCAAGCGTTCCGGTGCTCTGACTGGCAAGCCACGACGTATGGATCTGCTACGGGACCAGTATCACATGTCCTCTCCTTCCATTTTCGCCAAGTGGTACACTGCATGCTGTGTGGATAGCCATCCCAGAAGTAGATTCTCACACGTTCCCATGATCCATCATGATCCTCACTTTGAGTTCCAAATCATCACCTAAACTAGTGCAAAAAGTATGGAAACTTCATCAATCTTCATGCTTTATCAATCGTCTTCATGCTTCCAACATGCACCGCCTCATACCGCCTCCCGAGCAGGGCCTCGGTACAGTCCACCTTCCCCACGTTCATCTGCCCTGGAGGTCGATGGTGTAACTTTCTGGTGGAACACTGGCGGATGTCCAAAGTAATCATTTGCGGGAAGAACCACCCAGAGAAAGAATTCCATAGAATACAGTCCCTTAAAGCCTTATTCAAGATCAATACCGTGGTGGAATGTGGTGCACGCATAGGTCTACTAATAATGTCTAATAAACTCGGCTGAAGTTAAACTGAAGTTTCGAAAGATGTTGTCCGGCAGTTCTTGAACTTGATGAATGGTGGGCCACGGCCAACCCAGAGAGGTGGTTTTTCCATCGTGGAAGAAGTCTACCTGACCATGGCTACCATGATTGGCAAAACCTGCAGCAGGAAAGCTTCGGAAGCTCAAACTCATCCCACCTCATGTAAAAACGTTCACCTCCATCCATTTGCATTGTAAAACCTGTTGCATTACCAACATTTACCAATCCAATATTCCATCTGCAAAGCACTAGCATCCCTTACGGTGCCAAGATTCGGGCCTTTCAAGTCTTCAGCGATCTTCTCCCAGGTGGGTGCCAGGACCTGTGCCAACAAAGGTCCAAAGTGGAACCAGTGAACTTGGGGAGAGAGGAAAAGGGCGTGGACGCGTCCCTCCAAAAAGAGCCAGATAACTCTGAGAAACATGAAGATCATGAGGTGCTCTACAAAGCGAAGGAGCAAAGGAGCATGGGCGAGTCAAACAGGCCACGCCCATGCTCACTGTGAAACATATCAACAAAACAAACAATACAATGCGCGTAAAGTCAAGCCACATGGTAAGCATCTTAGACATCATGACCATTGCGATGCATCAATGACAAAAGTACAATGCCGTCAATGCCGGTCAGGGAAGCCGCCAGTAAACCTGGCTACCGACCTTGATGCCGAAAAACGGTGAACAAATGAAGCCAGTGATTCCATTCCATGCAGGGTTGGTGCAAATTTGATCAAATTTGACCTGCTGCACGTCTCACTGGTAATTACTTTTGACTTCGCGGCCTCAGCCAAGTTGAAACGGCACCTGAACCAAGCAGGTTTTTCTGTCACCTGCAAAGATGCTCGCAAATCACCCACTGGCTGCGGTGGCCGCATGGCGAACGTGCTCCCCGCTCGCCTTGTGTCAAGATGCCCGGGAGGCAGTATTCAATCGTGGTGGTAGGTCTGCCTGATTTGTTTGTGGCACTGGTGGCCCCTATCTCACAGGTGGCTCTTGCACAATGCCAATTCTCTTCCCGTCATCTGATTCGCTGGGCTGTGCTGGGCTATGCTGAGCTACTTCGCGAGATTCTCGGCAGTGTTGACACATGCTGAAACAACGTTGAAGATCATAGCATCCGGCTGAAGCTGCTGTTTTCTTCCCCCAAGAAGCTGTGAATAGATCGCAGGAGTTTAGATTTGATCAAGGCAGGTTTATGAGAGTCAATGGAAAAAAGTAGGGTGAGCGGGTGGGCTCCTAGCCATGTCCAGAATCGTTGTTGGAATTATGTGGTGGTCAAGGATGGAAGCCAACACGTCCCAAACCTCTTCCAAAACATATATCTTCTGGTTTCAATCAGGCTGTGCCTCAACATGCAAACAGCTCAGCAACGTCAGCAGCCCAGCTAAGTTTCATGCAAGCGCCTCTCGCGTATCACCCGTCACGTGACCTGTCGGGCGGTCTGGACGCAAGTGTGGTAAAGCGGCCCCGCTTGGAATCAGGGACCGGGCAGTTTGGGCCTTGTAGGTGCCTGACTCAGAGAAAACGTGATGCAGTTCGCCCTTCAGCCTTGAGTTGCTTTGACCAAAACGTGAGCAATACCAAGGGAGAACTAGCAAGTTCTTGCACCAGTTGTAGGTGACGGCAGGCGGATAGTAGTAGAGCACCTGTTGAAGGTGGCCATCTCCTCTCCTCCCCTCCCATCCTCTCCCCGTCCTCCATCGGGTCCTCAGGCTCTGGAGAGTTCAAGATGCAGTCGTGCTTCCATCAAGGGGATCCGTGGCTTCAAGGTCGATACCCAGCCGTGCACCTTTGTGCTGGGGGAGCGGAATCACATGATCTCTCACGCTTTCCCCTGGATGAAAAAAGCAGGGTCCGTGGAAATTGTTGGAAGCTGGTGCATATGAAGTACTCTTCCTCCTTCTTGAAGAGGTAGATCATGGCATCCACCTCCTACTTCCTTCCTCTTCCTACTTCTTACTACTCTTCCTACTGAGCTTTTTGACCACGAGCCAAGGCGAGGTGGATTATGGCATCCAGGCAAGGCGACCAGGAAGAATACTTGAAATAATTCAAATAGATCTAATTCAACCAAGGGGATTCATAGCGTACGCGCAGTACCTCAGACGAAGCCCGAAAGCCAAGGCACACGAGGCTCCAAGGTAGTAACAGTCATGAGTGCAAAGACCACGCTGAGGGCCACGGCGAGCAGGATTCGCAGCAGAGGTTCCCAGCAGAAATCCTCCCTGGCCCACCACGAGTAGGTCCTACAAGATCAAAATTGATCTCAAACCGCTTCGTGTGACCGTTTCACAGACAAAAACAACATAGTAAGAACATCTCAGAGAACATGGTGGACCGACCATCTGCATGAAAGCATTCGTTCCTTTTCCATGTGAAAGAGTGGGGTGGAGAGATTCCAAATGCCTTGTCTTTTAACCAGCGTCTCTGGATTTCAAGCGCACCCACCCGGCAACATGCGCCGAAACGAACACCGCACTCAATGCAGCTTTGGTTCACCAAAGCTCTTTCACCCAGGCCTACTCCGATGACCCATTTCACTCCCCAACCTCCTTCGGGCAACAATCGAAGTGCCAAACTTTCGCCCAGTCCTTTTCACTTGCCAACCCAGCGGACCCCACATGAGGATCTTCACGCTACAGGGGGCGAACTTCGTCGCGATCAGTGTGAAGTACAGTCTGGCCACCCGCAGGCCATGAACCCATAACGGGTGCCGATAGGGATGGAGCGTTAAGTAGGCGCATAGAATTAGACTCGGTGCCAGGAGGATCACTCATAATGACAGACTACTTACCTGGAAAAAAAGACGGAACGTCATCGACACATTTATCACATTGTCAAGCAACTTTCACATTGTCCCGTTTCTATGAGAGTTGTTGTTTAAAAATTATCTCTGTAGTTAATTAATGCAAAGTTCAATGAACAAAAGGGGAGTCATATGCTCCAGAGAAGTCAACTCCTCAATTCACAAAAGGTGGAGCCCACGTCTTTGTTCCCCCGATGAAGCCCTATAGGCGGGTTGGCAAAATGACTTTTCACCACCTCAGCCACATGGTGTTAGGATTTCTTCGGCATTTTTGAAGCCTGCTGCACTCCAAGGCGCATGCCCAGAAGATCAGCAGCATGAGGTGTACGAGCTTCTGGTTGACCCATGAGCTGGTGTGAACAATGGAGACTGGCAAGGAGATCGGCAAAGTGATCATCAGGAGCAACATCCCGAGGACATAGCCTGACGCTCTGTCGACACATCTGGCGGACTGTTGGCATGGACTGGATAGAAAAACCCAAAGCGGGAGGCAGCCTGTACCCCGGCCCAGGGCGGATTCAATCAGATCCCTACTAATTAGACCTAGTGACCTAATGCCTGAAATGGCCATGTAGGCCCCACATGTTTGCCATCGATGTCATTGAAGAAAAAGAAACACCTGGTTCAAGACCGAATGGAGTCGCATAATTCTGTCAAGTGAGGAGCAGAACCTCCGCCACCTTCGAAATTCGCTGGCCGCCGGCTCCGCCCTCTCCTGACTGGCGGTGCTGGGTCAAACATCTTATTCCTTTTTGGGGATGCGGCGGCGGTCTTGGTCATATAGCACAAATAAGCTCCGTCTTTGGTCTATCTTCTGTCCAAATTAGCTGACAGCAAATCCAAGCATCCAGGTCTTCCATGACCAAGCGCCACAATGCATCCAGCTGCATTTGAGCACGTGCTGTTCCTCCCTTGCCCAAGTTGAAGCTGCGTGCCAAGAGCCATCCCAGGCCCTCAGTGGCTTGAAGGAAGCCAAATTGAGACGCTTGATTCTTAAATCATCTGGATACACATACTTTGGTCTTCCCAAAAATTGATCCTCAACTCTACCCACAGCCCCTTCCAAACCGTTCTCAAACAAGTCACTCACTCGTCTCAAGGCCCCAAGGCCCTTTCCCATGCGACAAGAAACTCATGGCCATCCTTACGAAATCAACACACTCATCGGTCCGGAAGCGGACGCAGAACCTGAGAACGGCAACAAATAGACAACGAAGAACTAAGACAACTGAGCCAAGAACTAAGACAAAACTAAGAACAACCTCAACTAAGACGGCTGAGTTTGCTCTCTTTGTCGATCGGGAGGTTTTTCCGGAGTGCGCAAGTTGCCGCGTCGAAGCATGTCTCATGCAACAGTGCCAACATGAAGGTGCACTCAAATACAGATGTCCATGGATTTCTGTAAAGGATGGCCGTGACACTAATTATGCATTGTGGTTGAGCTGCATAATATGGCCGCATACATGGCGTCGTCTACCAATCGTACAAATCCACCCCACGCCCCACATGATCCAAGGCTCCAGCTGATGGCGTCCCATCTCCCTTTTGCTGGCTTCTTGCATGGTGTGGCACAAGATCTCGGGGGTCACCACAAAGTCCCAACAAATCCTCAAGACGAGCACTTAATATGACATGTGAACTCTGAAAGCAACATGCTGACATGAACTCTTAGTCACCTGTTCCGCCTAGAAGCACGCAAAGCACTCCGCAACATGCGGATGGGGAGGCTGTTTGACTTACGGTGACCGATGACCTCGCGGACTTCAATCACACCAATGCCACACAAAACGCCGGTGCTTCTCTTCCCTACTTTGGAGTCACTGTGCCAGGGTATGCGTTGGTGAGGGTTCTCCATGTCAAAGCTTATGTCATTGGCATTCGTTCTGGCTCACCGTGTCTGCTCTTTTTCTCAGCCCAGCCAAGGTGAAAAACCTCCCAAACGCGGCAAAATCTCCAGTCAAAATTGCAAAAAAAAAACAGGCCCAGAGTGGAAACGATAGACATTTTCCTCCATCTCTTCCTCGTAGTGACATAGTGACGAACGTCTTCATCTTTGCATGCCTCCGTCGGAATGACCACAAGATTTCAACCAACTCCCGTTATTTGCCGTCCAGGGTACCACGAGGCCACCCAGTGGCAGGGCCCAAATGAATCCAGGAAGTCTCTTCGCCGATCTCCTCGGTTTCCGTGATCTTCCGGGTCGACCGTCCGGGTCAGTCGAAAGCAACGTCGGCTGACCTGAGATGCTTCGGTCGGTGGGAAGATGGAGTGATTGGCACACCTCTGGCCAATTCAATACATTTACTTAATGCTAAAACAAGGGGGAACTCGGACAAGGCATGGTTTCTGGGCACACGATCGGCATGTCGGTCATATAGAGCCAGCAAATGCTCAGTGGCTAGTGGGACAATCAGGTGTCAAGTGACCTTTGAACCCACGGCCTGCACACAATTACAAAACATAAGCTGCTTCCTAAGGGAACACATGAAATTGTTGGACACATGGCTTACTTTCTAGGCCTGTGCCACTCCTGGTTTTCTGATCATTTTTTGTTTCATTTTGGGGTGAAGGGGGGTAAGGGGTTCTTTGTCCTAGAGGACCTAGCACGGAGAGCACCTCAAAAAGCAGCAAAACAATGATTCACTCGCGAACTAGAAATAACAACGCGTTTGGGGATGTTCCAACCGTGGAACACACACATCGGATTAGCCAAATTGGCAAACAATCAGTTTAGCATAGTTTAGCCAAACTCAATTGCACCTCACAAAATTTGTCTAAACGACAGTTTCCAAGACTTTAACAACAAACATGTAGAGATTAAACTCTTGAAAAATTACATTTGTTAATTCCATGATCGTGGCACTTCCTGCGGAAACAGTCTCGGAACAGCCTCTGCAGTTCTTCGGTGACTGGCTGCAGCTTGCCCTCATCAAAGTTGGGACATCCTGCTCCGCGGATCTTGGTGTGGCGTATGCAACCGGCCTCTCTGCAGACCTGGGAACTAACTCACTTGCTCAGGCAACTGCAAGGGGCCCACTCGGTGCAACATTGGTCCGCTCAGAATGGGTGCGGAACGCTGGCGACAAACGACATCTGAAAGAGTGCCACCCAACCATGTCCGAGTGAGTGGATACGAAAGCATGTCAAGTGACCGATCTCAGCAATAACTATAGCAAAAAAAACCGTTTGCCATGGAACTTAGGGTCAAATCAATCTCCTTCAGTTGATCCATGGACATCCATGGACACCGTATCGCGCATCAGTTGTGGATACCGTGGCCGGAACTCAGTCCTGGATCGTGCAGTTGCCAAAGCCGCAAGAGACCTAAAAAACTGGCCTCACTCTTGGCCAAGTCGTAGAACCTGGAAGCATCGGCGTATCTTGTGCACGCCGAGCACTGCCCCACAAAACCATTTGTCCTGTCTTCAAGTGATGTACGGTTGTTGAATCTGTACTTATGCATGGCCCTTAAGGAGAGATGCCATCAGTGCAGCCATTGGAGGATTGTGGGTGTTCAAAACCGTTTTGAGACCGAGATGGTGCTGGCCTGACGTGTTCATGATATGAATTTGTTGGATTGCTAGCTGCTAAACATGGTCTGTAGGTGTGAATGTGTGTGTGGGAGTGAATGATGCACAATGCCTCGCCGAGCTAATGTGAAGTACTATCTTGATGGAAATTTCAAGTCAAAAACAAAACTGCCCTGGCCCTGATCACCATGAAATGTTCCAATACTATAGCTGGGACTTTACATGGCCCTACATCTGCCCACGCAATTGACACCCTGGGTTTTTCACGTCCAAGGCGCAAATGTGCCAACACGGCTGGACTCACCTCACCCATGGCGCTGGCTCAATGGTTCACGACGCCCTGAGGGCTTACTCCCGGCTCCCCTTGAAGGCCACTGTGAGCAGCAACGCCAAGAGCCGTGGTTTAGAACGTTTTTTTTTTCGAACTACTTCTTGTTTGAGTCTCGAGCTTTCGGTCTGTTCTTGAAAAGGTTCTCTATTGCTTGGAGGTTGTTTTTCAAAGACGTAACCTGCACGTTGGAGGTTTCGTCATAGCATTTGTTGTTATAGCGACGTTGCGGTGATGCTGCGTGTTTTGACCACAAGTTGTATAGTGCACGGATACAAAACAGATTCGGTCAACGGAAAACGGTGAGCCGGTGAAATGAACGGAATGTCGCAAACGCAGCAAATGTTGGGGAAAATAGCCTGAACCAGGTCACATCAGACCAACACGTTTTTCGGCGTTATTATGCTGTATTACATGTTCTGCGTGAATCAGGGAACATGGCGTTGCGTTGCAGCAGGCTCGACACCCGGACGCACTTGGTCCGCACACCCGGCCGCAAGCGCACGGATTCGGACGCACGCAGTGATGGAAGGTCACTCGCTCCACGCCTTGCAATGCCCACACCAAGGAGCATAAAATTTCACCACCCAAGGCCTCATCGCCGTGCTGAATCAACACGACCGTGCGAAAACAGAAACAAACCGCGGTTGAGTCAGGCATGGACGCGCTGGATCCAAGTATTTCCGCCGTGCATATCCATATGCATTGCGGCAGCACGACTACGAGTGCTTAAGTGGGAGGGCATGTCACAGTACCTCGTTCAGACCACTGTCGTAGCAATTCAAACTATCTCGTTCAAACCATTCGAGTGTTATCAAGCAAAAGTATCTCGTTTTTGTGGAGGACCTCTCTCGTTCACAAGTGAATATTGATGATAGACAAGAAAACATAGCACGCCCTAGACGTTTTTAGTAAAACATATATGTGGTTGCTCATGTGTCCATCCACTCGCCTCCAGCCCTATAGATCTGATAGGGTGTATTCCATTTGTAAAGCAAAAATATGCAAAAATCAGATGTGAGTGCCGCCCACAGTGTGAGTCCGGGGCTTATTATCGCCACGGGCTACCAATTCCTGCGACAAACGCAGCAAATTCCCGTGGCATAACAGGTTTGGTTTTGGTGATTGATACCGTTGATGGACGACGCTTGGCAGCAACATATTGGGTTTCTTGCCACCGTGGCATGCAGGGTGGACCTACCATCGTCTACCAACCATCATCTGTTTTCCATGCACAGCCATGGGGCGGTGCCATTCGTTCCGATCATGTGAACCCACAACACGTCGAAACAATTTCTGCAAACAGGGGGCAGCATACAGTAACAAAACGTGCATCATCACCGAACCGAATCACTTCTCAATCATTTTGTTCGTTCGGGACTCCCTTGGAGCAGGTTGCAGGGTATTCAGGATCAAATGCGACCAACGTCGAATGGGAGGTTCGACTTGAAATGGCTGCTTGTACAGCAGGAACCCACCCCTCAAAACAATTCAAACAAACAACATTCCTGCACAATTGCGTCCTCGAAATTTTGGTCGGTCAAGTTGGTCACCAAAGACACCCCGGACTCTTGCAGCTCCTGACATGGCCCACACAGAAACCCGGGCATTGCAAACTGGCCATTTCCTTGCCCAATCGTTAGAAGCAAACACATAGCATGCCTGGGAAAATCATTGGGCAATGTGTGGCTCTGGGGGGTGGAAACGTTTTGTGACTTGAACTTGGCTTGGGTGGATGCCCTGAAGTGGGCAATTTGTGTCCAGCACTTGCCGTCTCATGCATCAAGTGTTTATCTGTGAAATGTGCTTTGTAGTGGTTCATGGTGTTTGTCTCTGGTTTACCAACGATGTTGCAGTTGTGTCCTTGTGGGTTTGGTTCCTTCGTGTGATGGGGTGGCGCCTTCACCGGTGTAGAAACAAAAGCAAACAATTCTTCGAACAAATTGCGTTTGGGTGACCTTCCTCCAAGCCGGCATTTGAATGTGTCCCGCGAAGCCACATCCCAGCAAATTTGGCGATTTCCAGTCGGCAAACAGTGGTGTTGGACGAGTCGTTTTAGCTCAGCGTGTTTCCACATGTACAATGCTTAGGGATTTTTCACCTAAAAAGTCGAAATGTAAAATTTCCCTACGTAAGAGGAAGGAAACAACAACAACAACAAAGAATCCTTCCCCCTTCGTCAGATTCAGAATGTTTAGCCGAGCGCGGCTTCGCGCCAAAAACTTTGTGAGGCAGCCGGCTGCCTCGGAGGCTGCCACACACAGCAAAGTTTGGAGCAGTACGCCTGCCGCAAAACGAAGTGCTGATGTATCTGTCGGGTACATGTCCTCCCTGTAAAACTGCACGCAATTTTTTCAGGAACCTATCTTTCTTGATTGCAGACAAGGCCGGGCCCCGAAAAACATGAAAAAACAATTGCAAACGTTGTGGAATAAACAGTTCGTCGGTCTGCCTATTGCCCGCGCCATGGCTCACGAACAGCCACTGATGTGCACCCGCCCTCCGCAGGAATGTTGGTACGTAAGCCACCTAAACCCTTGTGGGCCTCAACGGGTGGTAGTTGTTGTAACATCTCAGAAATTGAAATTTTTGACTTGTTCGATCTTGTGTACGACCTGCGGTACACATGGATTGACGGCCGAATACACAACACGCTGGGGCAGGACGCGGCACAAAAAAACGTCGACCAACAGTTTTGATTTGTGGAAATTGAAGGGGAAAACGACGCAAGTGACGGGGAAACCTACCAATGCATCGTATAGCAAAAATCAATGGCGCATCACACATGCAAAAGGGCCTTAGGCTACACGGCAGGGCATGGCAAACCCTTCAGTAAAGCCCTTCGCGTTCCAATGAAATATTTGCCTTGTTTGTCATGCAAGTCTTCCATGAACAATTCAGTAAAAGGTTTTGCAGGCAAACACATCGCCCAAACAACGCTCAGAACCTGCCTTTGCGGAGACGGTTAGTGTCAGGTGGGGCAGCGAAAGTCGGAACCTGCTTCTGGTGGCGTTCGCGTGAACTGGTTTCCTGTTCGTTGCGTATGGTATGGCTTGGATGCCCTCGTGATCTGTTCGAGACATTGGCACCGTCTTGCCATGACCGGCCCAACGTCCATGACCGGATGACCGGAACAACACACCCACGAACAGCCCAGCAACTCGGGCACGAAGCTGCCAGTTTGGAAAGGATGGCGGCGCATATTGGCCACGAACACTGCCACGAACAATTGTTGTGCGTTTGCCACACATTGCTGTTTGAATCGCGCGAACCATTGCAGTGCGTCGTTGCTGGTTTGTGACCTGGGCATGCATGCTGACATGTGCATTGACCCGCCACCATTGCTTGTTCCACATATGTGCTGCTAAACAGTGGTGCCCAGTGCGGGTACAAAAGGCGGCTGTCAAACGCTCACGTCCAACGCCCACCGAAACGCTTTGGGGCCAGGTCCGGGCCTGGACCTGGTGATGGCGAAGCCACTGCCATGAAGTCTGGGGAGCAGTTGGGCACCCAGGTTGGCAGTGCCAGTCGGCTTGCGGCACTGGGAATACCCATCCATGCTCACGTTGATGAAATAGCACTTGCAATCGATCGTGGCGCTTGTTGCCACTTTACAGTACATTTGCGGCAGTGCCATACTGCAGTCGGGGTGTGTTTTGATTCGGCAGCGGCATGTTTTTCAAACGTGCTTACTTTTCTCAGCACTGGGCGGCAATTGACCAGACCAACGCAAGTAGGCAAGTGAGGCCCTCTGAACACTACGGTGCGCTGGAACATGTTCGAGTATTGTTGAAGCTAACACGTTTACTGTCTTGCAAACATTTCCCTGCCGACAGGCCCATGAATTTGTCAATGACCAAGCAAAATCACACACGTTGCTACAGCGACTAGACACCATCAACTACTGCAACTTTCTGCGGCCCCCTACCCGCCCCACGCATCCGCCACAGAAAGTTGCTGACCCCGTCTAGGATGATGACCGTGAGCGTGAGCGGAGCGGGGCCGGCGTGTTCCTGACAGGGACTCCGGCAAGCGCTTGGGCGATGTCGCAGCAACAAGACCAATGACCGACAAGAACAACAACAACATCATCATCATAAACAACAAACAACAAACAAGAAACATCAACAAACAACAAACATCAACAAACAACAACAACAACAACAACAACAACAGAACAACAACAACAACAAAACAACAACAACAACAACAACAACAGAACAACAACAACAAAACAACAACAAAAAAACAGAACAAACACAAAAAACAACAACAGCAAAACAAAAGAACAAAAACAACAACCAAAAACGAACAACAACAACAACAACAACAACAAGAACAAGAACAAGAACAACAACAACAACAAAAACAACAACAACAAAAGAACAACAACAGAACAACGACAAAAACAACAAAAACAA
>CAXAMN010021529.1:551383-595226 GCA_963970005.1 Durusdinium trenchii | reverse complement strand
GACAAAAACAACAAAAACAACAGCCAACAACAACAAAAGAACAACAAAAGAACAACAACAGAACAATAACAAAATAACAACAAAAAAACACCAAAAGAACAACAACAGAACAACCACAAGAACAACAAAAACAACAACCAACAACAACAACAACAACAACCAACAACAACAACAAAAGAACAACAACATAAAAACAACAGAAAAACACCAGAACAAAAACATAACAGAACAACAACAACAACAACAACAACAACCGACAAAAACAACCAACAACAACAACCGACAACAACAACCGACAACAACAACAACAACAACCGACAACAACAACAGCAGCAGCAACAACAACGGGGACAGCGACAACAACTCTTATGGCATCGCTGGATTGCGAAGCTCTACAACATCAGCCAGCGAAGATCCTCCGCAAATTCTCCACAATGGGCATCTTAAGACCTTCGACTTCAAAGCAATCGCCCAACCAGAGCGGCGCATGAACAACCACAAACCAACACGAACACTAAAACGACAGCGTCTGGGCACCCAGTTAGCTGCCAGGAGTGGCCGATTTTAGAGTGCAAAGGTCCGACACGCTCGAAACCCAATACACCAAGGTACTCTGAGCATTGAAGGTTCAGGATAGCTTAGAGTCTTAGTAGAGGTTGACACGATTGAAATGACACCTGGCATTAGAACAACACGACTCGGTAGCGCCAGCGCGCCGGCCAACAACATCATCTAAAGATGGCCGGGTAGAGGTGAAGGCTGTGCACAGCATCGGTACCAGCTCGTCGCAAAACGCGGAGGGTTCGTCGCGGCCATTGTGCACCCGGCGTCGTCCAAAAAAGGAGAGCACGTGCCCTGAAGGGTTAGGGAGATGCGAAAGGCAAAAAGGCAGCAACATGCAACAGCAAAGATTCGCCTGGAGGTTGCGTTGACCCGCTGTACCTGGAGGTTGAACAAAGGCTTCCAAGCAGCTGAGCAAAATGCTCAAAGGCATCAGCTGCTTGTGGGCGGGGAACGAAAGGACAGGTTGCGGCGGGAGGGCTCTCCACAAATCGTGGCGAACAACTTGATCAGGCGCATGACAACAGAAAACGCTTCACAGGCCATTCGCATCTGAGCTGAAGGGGAACACTTCAGCAGTTCTGTCAGCTTGCCATTCCCGGTCTCCATTTCGGGCGATGGCATGGTGTGGCACTGTGTCTGTGTATGTCAATGCTGCTGGCAGAAGCCATGCTGCCAACACATGTCGCATGCAAAGAATCAATGTGTATGTTACATGGTACCATGAACACCATGAAGCTATGATGGATACCTACCTGCCGGAGGAATGAAATACTTGTATGTGTTGTGAAACTCTTTTGGAGGCATCACACATTGGCACTCAGAGTGGTCGGCAAACTTGATTTCTTTTGGATTTGTTCAACATACCAGGGTCAAAAGCAAAGACCTTGTGGCTAGACGCTACTAGTAACAAGGGCATCGCTACTACTAAGAAGGGCATTACTAGTAGCTAAAAGCTACTAGTAACAAAGACCTCAATAATTGCTTGCTCTGTTGTCATGGTTTCTTCTGACATAGGTGAGATTGTCTGCTTTTCTTGTTGGCCATCAGGAGCTGCTTTTCAAAGACTGCCAGTGGCCTTGTCTGACAACCATCCTCTAGGCAGGATCAGCTCTGCATGGGTTTTCATCAGCTGCAGCTTGTCTTTAGACAATATGTCGACAGGATATGACGGGATGACATGCACAAAGAAGGAAGATCCGCCAATCAAGCTGATATGCGAGTTACAAATAGCGCCACGAACCACCAAACAACGAGGAGCGACTCACGGTGGGGATGAGAATGAACATCTTTTGGTTAAATGATAACGCATGATAACACTGTGTACACATGTTCAGTCATTCACGAGTCAAAGGTACCTCACCGTCTATCTATTCTGTTACCAAAGTTTGGGAGGTTTTGGGAGGTCTCTGCGACCTTCCTTCAACACACGCGGAGCCTGGTCGCACGTCCTGGGGCGGTTTCGTCGGTCCGTGTTCGGCGAAGAAGGGCGAAGAAGGCCGGAAAGCAGTTGCGTGCCGACTCAGTGGCTCCAAGCTGGGCGGAGTATGTAGACTCTTGGTTAAACCCTCCCCATTTGGGATGGGAAACACCAATCAAGAGTCGACATGAGAGAATGCTGGGAGGAAGCAACGCCCTGCAGTGAAAAGATCTGAGACCTCTCGAGGTCTGCCCTTCTGCGAGAGATGAAGACCCGCTCTGTCGAGGCGCGATGGGATTTTGACGTCAGAACCATGTCTGTTGAGACGTCCCACTAGAGAAGCTGATTGAACAGCACTTGAACTGCTTGATAGCGTTGATAGTGGCCTCATAGGCGACCTGGAAGGACTGCGAAATCAAAACATGGCGATGGATTCAAACGATGTGAACGGATTCTCACGCCGTTGCGGATTAGAACGTGTCGCGTCGAAGGAACGTGTCGAAGGGACACTCCGTGGTCCGGGCTGAGGGTTGTTCCAGTTGCTCCGTCGGCCGATGTGGAGGACGTTGCGGGTGAAGAATGTGCGGATGAGCTGACGACGTGAGTTGTCCTAAGAGCGATGGCCTCCAACCTAGTAGCGGTGGCAACCTACTATCGATGGCCTCCAACCTACCAGCGCTGGGCTCCAACGTACTAGAGATGGCCTCCAACCTACTAGCAATGGCCTCGTAACCCACTTCAATGCTTTTTGAATATCTGAAGACTTGGAAGCGTCCCCAAAGAGCAGATGCCAACGAGCTGAAACCGGCGTCAATGAGTTCTCTTGACGTGTCGGCGGGCTCTCCTCCCTTGGGGAAAGCAGGTGTGTTCCGAGATCCGTCATGACAAACGATCCGTCTTGACGCTCTCCCGCTACGCGACGCTGCTCTTCTTTTTGTTCGCTGCCCGGACGCAGTAGCATCTGCCAACTCAGGGGTTGTGAAGCTGTTTTTCTGGATCACCAAGAGATGGTTTTCTCACCACACCACTTGCCAAGTGTGTCGATGTCGAACCAATCCTCAAAGCCGGGACTTGAGAAGATGGACCAGATCCTACAGCATTTTTGTCGAATCCATTGAATCTTCCGTATTTCCTGTTCAAATGCTGCAGGACTTGATACATCAACTCTATCACAACCCCCCCCTGCAAGACCTCTGCAGCATCTCGTGATAAGCGGCATTGAACTGCCAGGCGCAGTTGGTCTAAGGCCACGTCCATCTGAGGAACAGCAACAAACTCGAGATCTCTGCTCCTAATCCTGTCCATTTGGAGCAAATGAACAGAGTAGGACTTCTTGGCAGACAATTCGACACCCACCACTTCTTGGTGTAGATAGGTTCCCTCTCCTCATATGTCACCGGAGCACCACTCGTGACATCCAACTGGCTGGGGAATGGGACCCACTTGGTGCACGAGGCCTTCGGTTGCTAGGAATGGCCTCCACCCTAAGAGATGGCCTCCAACCTACGAGCGACAGGAACCTAGAGGCCGGAGGAGTTTACAACTTTAGCCTGATCAAGCGTAGCTCCTTCGGGAGACTTTGACAAACCTGGGAATCTTTTTCAGGGTTTGCAAGGGTTCATTGATTGTGGCATATAATCGTTCAAGAGGCTATGAACTATGAAGCCCATCAGTTGTGATGAATTGCTGGCATTTCAGATTGTTGCGGATCTGTCAGCACCCGGAGAATCTGTTTCGTCCAGACGTGATTCTGGCACTGGCCAATCAACCAATCAGCGCCCGGCAACAGTCAGCCGATTCAAAGGGAGGCGGCCGAGAACGAAGGTGTTTTCAGGCGTGGAGCACGGATTGACGTGGGTTTGGGTTCTTTTCCCCACTGAAAACCTTCAGTTCCATGGGCGATATTGAAAGGAGTGTATCATGCCTCACTGTATTATATCTCTGTATAAGGAAGAAACAAGTGGTGCAGGATGTCATCCGAATGTAGGGGCCATAGGGGTGAAAAGAGGATCATCCTGCAAGTACCCAGGATCATCCAGGTACCTACAGGAAGCCCATGCGCAGATGTAAGCAGAACTTAGTTACTGTAGTTGATGCTCAAAGTTTTTGATGGCAACTCCCATTTGTTGCTTCACATTCCGCTTGAACTGTTCTCCAACCAGCATGTCAGTCATGTTTTAGGGGTCATCTCAGTCTCCTTGTTGAGTTGAAATGGCATTCCCACACGACCATCCCCGATGATTGGGACATGAGACATGGATGGACATCTCTGATATTGACTTGTGCGGCTTCTCGTCAGTGTAGGTGTCAAGAAAGCCTTCGGCCACCATCTGGAGAGGTCTGCTGCGCCCCTTCTGTCCACGTAAAGCCCTTGAGGCGTTCAATCGAATTGCCGGTCAAAGGGTCCAGATCGGTGAGTCAAAGCTAGATGGAAAGTTGGAGGAACTTCACCCCAATTGGAGAAGGATTTCCGGTGTGGGGCTTACTCTCTCTGTGGTTGCTGGGATTACACATTACACCTGTTGCTGTTTGGATGACCAGCCATGACCAGGCTTTGATTAGCTGAAGCTTGAGCTCATGAGAAGGTACTGTCTCACCTCCACATCATACTCGCACTGATAATCAAAACCTTTCTTGTTGAGGTAGACAAGTCCAAACGTTTTGAGGGTGACAACCTTTGGAGGAAGTGACACCCTTGCCCCCAAGCTGGTTTTTTAATCTCCCACACCACAAGTATTTAGAAACTAAGAGAGATCAACTTCCCAAAGTCATGGCGCCAAATCAGGAAAACCGTTCATTGCAGAAGTGAAGGTCTTCTCTTTCCACGACCCCTTGGCACGAGTGTGTGACAACACAATCAACATAATCCTACACTACCCATCGACTGGCTAGCTGATTATCTGTAGATCAAACTACCTCTTCAACAGATGATTTCTGTTCCACAAGCTCACTTGAGTCACTTGAGTCCGCTTTCCACCTATGACCTTTAGGGCCTCCGACCAAATAGCGATGGCCTCCAACCTATGACCTTTAGGCTAAACCCCCAAAAAGAGCTCTTTCTTCCCTTTAGGTATGCTGTCTCGTCCGATCTCTTAGATCCCTCGACCGAGCTGTGAATTATCTGCGGCAAATTTGCCGCCTGCAGCAGTCACGACCCGCCGTCTTTGGTGCCCTTCAAGTCATCGGGAGAGATGCAGCAACTCTGAAATGAACTCAAAGCAAACATATATCACAGGATCATGAAATGATCATGAACTGGTCATGAAATGATCGTTATTCCTTTGACCTTCCGAAGGATGACAAAGCCTTCAGCCTATCAAGACTCTAGTTCGTCCTCCGTCCTAACGGATTTCAAGCACCTGCGCTGTTGTGAACCACCATTTTCCACGGGGTATGCTGGGGATGTGGCCAACGGCGTGCCTTCTAAGGACCATAATTCAGTGTCTGAATGAGTATCGTCCATGTCTGGTCAAAGCCGAAGAAAAACACACATAGATTTTGGTTGGGAACGACTATATGGCTACAATACTACCTACCATATTACTAGATTGCTGGCGGACTATTGGGAACGACTCCGAAGATTCCAACAACTGCTGGTTCCCACAGAAACGAAAAGTCGACATGCAACTTGTGTTGATAGACAAGACTCTTCCTCTTCATTCCTCTAAACTCTATATAAATTCCACTTCACTCTTCTCCTGACTTGGAAACGGAATGAAATGGAAGAAGTCCATTTTTCACAAGCAGAGTGGGACCAAAGTCGTTGGCATCACTGCTCTCTCAACTCACGCCTGTCCGCGTCGAGTACCGCGTCGATGGGCGACTCGGGAGGACTACGATTTGGGTCGACACGGCGACTCACTGTGGGAATCATTCAAATACCATGGGGATTTCACCTCTGTACATTAACGAAATAAGCCATATAAATATCATATGCATGCTCTTCGGAATCTTCGGTCTACCTCCACTTCTTCAACCACCTCATGTCACCTGACGTGGGAAAAGCCGATGGTCGGGTTCGAACAGAACACTGGACCCTGTCGGGTTCGACCTCAGCGGAGACGATTGGAGACCGGCCCGTCAGGCTATGGATGGACTGTGGAACGCAGTGGAACGCAACTCCGATGAAGAGCCACTGGTTGGGTGGATCATGTTCATGGTGCATCAAATTCAGCCATCCACAAAGGCAAGAGGAGACATGTGCAGAATCTGTCCAAAACATTTAAAATCTAACACACATATTGAAAAAGCCTGTTGACAATCAACATTAGCATCTACAAGATTGGTCATTCTCAATACAGTAGATGTTTCCATCGCAGAAACTTCGCCTAGGTCGCCACCACAAACGTCTCCCGCGCAACACAGCCGCGTCCCGCGCGACGACACGGGACGGTGCCTGGTGCTCTTGGAGTCCAAGCTCCCCAGGATCGACTGGCAAGAGAGAGGCAATGCGATTTTGAGGGGAGTTTCTTGGTGAATGAGTTGGATTGTTATGGATTGTTCTATATGATGGGCTTGATATGTTACGTGGCTTTTACTTGATTCCAACTATAGTCAGGATGGAGTGTTCGTGGTACTCCCAGTCACAATCACCTGGGGAGGCCCTGGAAAACCCGTCCTGAAAACAAACATGCAGGTCCAAAAACACAAATAAAGTACGAACATGTACATTGAAATGAAGAAACACCTTGAAACAGGTCCCTTTCTGAAGAAACACCTTGATGTCTTGATGAAAGTACCTTCCGTAGGCAGAGAATCAGCTGGGGGGATTTCATGGGATTCTCAGGATAGGAACGAGTATCTTGCGCTTACCTTGGGTTCCTTGCATCCCCGGTCAGGCAGGATTCTTTCCTTCCACAAGCAAGAGTGCAACGGCCTAAAAGACATGTCCACCCTCAGCATGATACAGCAATATTGGAAGAGCTCAACCGGTAGAAACACAAAGCAACGCCTTGGCGCTTGGAGTTGCATTTCATCGCGCACCCACTTTACCACTACACTCTATCACAAACTCCCACGTCTGGCACAAGTCGGGTTGTCAGCAGTAGACGCATGGAGACCCCTTCATTTCCTTTCTGACGGCCGAGATCAACGTCAGGGACCGTCGAGAAAAAGAAACAGCTGAGCCTCCAAATTGCACAGCTGACTGTCCAAACGCTTGAGCACCTAGGTTGCTGACATGGCCTTTCTGGTCCATCTGCCACACTTCATGGCTGTGGGTTGAACACCAAGCCAACTTGAGTGTACCCCATCCTTGAACTGAACGAGATGTCCGATCTGAGGATATGATAAAATATCTAAACTTCATCTCTATTGGATGAAACGAGTTTGACCTGCACCTTACATCGTAGGGTTTCTCCACAAACAATCTGATGCTAAGGGATTTTTGTGAACCCGCCGATGCCAGATATCGGTCACTCCCTCCTAGCGTCCGTCACTCGCTTCCAACAACATGCGACGAACATCACATGCTGCAGTTGAAGAAACTTACAACCGCCGCAGGCGTGACACTGTAGTCTTTCAAAAGCTTCTGCCTAAGGACGACCAAAGATTGTTTGAAGTCACAGGCTCATGGCAGGCCCTTCTCCGTTTCTCCCAGGCACGTCCAGGGTGGAGCTGAAGGCATCTCCAGCATCTCCTGATTGATGGTTTTGGCGCTTGGAGGGATTTGGATGGAAGGCATTTAAAACCATGGCCGGAACGTCGTCCTTGTTTGGGGACACACAGACTTCTTTTCCTTTGTGTGTGTCATATATCGCACCATATTATTGCTGCAGGATGTGGCGATTGGAACCCCCAGTGCGTCTCTTCCACTTCCAAATGTGACTAGCGGAAAAAGGAGTCCAATTAGCAGCAGGGACATTTAAGGGTAGTTTGGCAATCCATGCCATGATGCGAGCTGGGTTTATGTAGGTTTACCGCTAGAGACTCACCAAGCCACTCAGTAGTTCCAAGAATGGCAAACTAGGGCTGTGTTCTTGTTGAGTTCCAGTCCTGGAGAGTTTCTCTCAGCTTCAAACCAGCAACCAGCCACAAACCTAACTACCCCTGTGGAGGAGGGTCTGCGAAGCTCCTAGTAGAGTCCTTGTTCCTAGTAGTAAGAGTGCTCCTAGTAGCGACGCGATGCCAGGAGCCCCTAGTAGCGATGCCCTTTGCTCCTAGTAGCATCCTCTACCCCCCCTTTTCTACAACCTGACTGCGATCATTTGGCAGGCTCTAGGTTTAAGCTTTGAAGCCTTCTAGTCTGCCCGGCCTGTTGATCCTCCGGCATCTGAAGCCTGGCTTTGTGGCTCGTCCATGCAAAGACTGGAAAGTGTAAGCGACTATCGCCAGACTTGGTAGACTTCCTCTTGGAATCACTTGACAGCTTATGACATGAGAATGGACATAGCATTTTGGGAGGTTTAAACATCTTTTTAACATTCACTACCCCCAGAGTTGTTTTGCTCAAAACGATGCCTCCTCCATTGGGCGCAGCAGCGCCGGTGCCAAAGAAATGCTCGAGTGAGGTGAAGCGGCCTCCGCTCAAACGGCCAGGCTGGGGCTGGAGCTCACTGGGTTTCTTGTTGAGTGCATTGCTGGTTGGAGGCCGTCGCTAGTAGTTAGGAAGCCGGGTGGTTAAAACATGTTTTGAGCAAACGTGGACCGTCAAAGTCAAGAAACCTCCCAACTGCAACGAGATGGTGCTGCACAAGCTGTGTCTGTGGCACCTCTGTGGGGAAAAAGAAGGGGTGAAGTCGGACTTCTTAAACAAGGGCCCCCTCAAGCTCTCAAGAATGAACCAACGAGATGGGTCTTGTAGACCCTCCAGCAGCGAAAACGCGTGGTAAGGTGCGGTGCATGCGTGGGATTTCTCCGGCGCCTTCAGCGACGCATCAACGACGCCGTCGATCATCGTCGATGCCTGCCTTCTCAGGAGAGAAGCTCACCCGCGCACTGCGGGGGCTGAGCCTCGGAACGTGGAACGTCCCTGGGATCCTCAGGACAGGAAGACTGAAACCTCTGAGATAGAGTCAAACGTCAAGCTTCAAGGAGGATATGTCTGGAAAGGGATTGAAGAGTATGGTTTGGTTCTATGAATTTGCCCTCAACTTGGCTAGAACTCACAGGGCAGTCTTAAGACTCAACTTCGAAGGGCAGTCATCAAGGGCTCAGTTTGATCTCTCCCGCTAGGGTTCCCATTTTGTGTTCGAGCAGTTGGAGTGTTCAGGCTGCAGCGCCGGCTTGTTGTGTGTTTACTTTAATTCAAGATAAACCATGTCCAAGCGATGTCACGATCAGTGAGCCTCAAAACCCACCGCATTTGTTCAGAGGCTTTTTCGATTTCCGTGAACAAGAGGTTTAAAATGAGGATGGCTGAAAACAGGTCTCCTGTTGCAACCTGAGCCGTTTCCGCCACACGGCAATCCATCTGGGACCCGCACCGTCGCGGGGGCGTACCCTGGCTCGTCCGTTCTGGTCATGAAGTCATCCACAAAAGCATGCAAGACAAGAAACGAACTACATCGAACTACCATACTGCAGTACTTCCAACCTACTTCCACTGGGAGAGTTCACTCCTCTCATTGTTCCTCATCTTCTTACTGTGAGCTACACAGTCCACTGGTGTAGACTCGCTGCACGACGGGCCCCGCTGCGGGTCGCGCCGACGCGAGAGTTTGTGCGGCACCTGAAGTCGAGGAGTGGATGCCTCGATGGAGCACCGAAGCCTGGCGAAGCGACACACCGTCACCACCGTGTGAAGCAGAGGACCTACACGCAGGATCAGGTGTCCGGAAGGAGAAAAGCGTCCACCGTGACCTGCGACGAAAGGGATGTGAGAGTGACCAGAGTTCGACGAATTCATGTTCGAGCTGGCGAGTGACTCGAGTGACCTGAGTCGATGGCAACTCACCAACTACCTTTGGGGGGAGGACTTTCGTTCTCCTCGACCCAAACGGTTCTAAAAAAGACCGAATCCGCCAGCGCCCAGCAAAAAGATGGCTGCCCTACTCAGCCACTGCGACCGTAATCGCAGCCAAGGCGGCTTTTCCAGAGACTCCGAGACGGGCTGCAGGATCATCTGTGCCTCGGTCGTTTCAAAGCCTGGTCACGACCGATACTCGGGTAATTTCAAACAGGTATCGGTTCACATATAAACATCCATCTAGAATGAACTGCTGAAAAGCACAGAACCACTATGGATTTAAATCGCATCATATTCATATATAAACTGCTTCACGGATTGACAGCCAGCAAGCTCAAGCTTGATAGCACCTCAGTGAGCCACTTTTGACTTGAGGGATTGTGGGTTCATGAACATCTGGCGTTAGCTGGCGTTTTTGTCTCACAAAATCTGAAGCCGGCAACTGTCGTGGTTCATCCAGAAAGGCTCACACAATTGTTTGGTCAAACGTTTGCATGACATTGACAAACAGATGTGTACCCGCCGAACCTTTGTTTGCATCGGACACCTTATATAATTACTCACTTTAAAGCATCTTTGAGCACAAATCACCTCCCAAGACCATGGAGCTGCTGGTAGAAAAAGACCGACAGAAATACACCATGCATTGTGGTTTGGATGCATCCGTGCTTTGAACCAAACCGTTGTGTTGGTCTTTCAATCGCTCCATTTCAGGATGCGTCCCTTTCCAAGGCATCCAACGACTTTCACGTCATCTTCCAAGGAAGGCTCCGACGGCGCCCTGAGGATCCAGCCGCAGAGAGAGAGAGAGAGTAACCATCGTGATTTGCTCTGGAATCTTTTGCCCTTGATCCTCGTTCCACGTCTTTTTCTTCTTCTTCTTCTTCTTCTTGATTCCATGATTCCTTGATCATTCCATGTGGACATCGTCATCGAGGCCGCGCAGCCCGCCGCGCGACAGCGCGGACCGAGCGGCCGTCGCGCCTGTCCCTCCGTTCCAGCTCCCGTGCCTTTTCAGCCTCAGCCGCGAAAACGTGTGAAATCCCGGTGGGCCAGCCCCAACCAGTGACAGGGTGAGATGGAGATCAAACCACCAGAATGGTCAAGTTGAATAAGATGAAAATAAGAAGAGTATGATGGGTGAATATATGACATGAATATGAATATGGCATGATAATTAAGATGAATATATGACATGAATACCTTCTTCTTAAAGCTTTCTTCGACTTCAGACCATCCGTGGCTCCCCGACCACCAGCTGCGTCCAACCTGGGCCAGCTCTCGCTTCTTGTTACTTATAGCCAGGAGCTACGTTCGTAGCGTCCTTGCTCCTAGTAGAAATGCCCTTGTACCTACTAGTAGCTTCTATTTCAGGCTCATCTTTCTGATTTGGACATGCCGTTTCGGACATTCTGTCCAGCTCCATTTCTGACCGCCTAGAAACAAGAGTAAACCGGTAAGCGAGTAAGAGGTAACAATGAAACCAGGCGCTGGCGATTTTTGCTTTGGTCATTCCCTAGAGTCCACCACAACATACTACTCTTTAAATGTTCTTGTACAGTGCATATAAGGATTATCCCAGAATCTTATCTATCAGAACCACCAACAGCATCAGCCAAGCTTCTGATGTTCTGTACTTGCACATTTCTTTCACTGGTGTCCCAGAGTCCCTTCTCATTTCACTTCATCACTTCTGTTGGTAGTGGTGTGCACCGACTCAGCCACTGATTCTTGTGGGGACACCACACCCCGAGAGACGCAAAAACATGTCACAGACATCGCAAACAAAATGTGTAGATGCATAAAAATCTTGGCTCCATGAGAACAGTCTGAGGTTAGACAACAAATTGCTGTGACCCCACTTTGAGGTTGCAGTGTGCCTCGCAGCTCCGACACTTGTTTGGGCTTTGTCATGCGAACAGTCTGAGACGTCATGCGCATGTCACACATACACGCAGGTCCATCCGCCTGGGCTTTTGTTCAGCACCCTCGGAGAGGCCTGAGTCAACTAGCGGCATGGTTATTTGGGTCAGATGTCAGACTAGTGACTAATGGGTCGGATGATGGACTCGATGTTGGATGGTTTGTCAAATGATAGTTAGTTAGATGACTGATTTGTTGGCATTTTTTACAACCAGATTGGTCAATTCCCATTCTCTAGATTCTCTTACCACCCCTCTGACCCCCTTGCACTTGCTGAAGCTTCGGAGGACTCCGAAATGACTTCCCTCCACAGCCAGCCTCAGTGGAGTCAGTGCCGTCCGCCATTGGAGGGGTCCAAGGAAACGCCTCCTGACACGTTCGGCCGAAAAGAGTGACGATTTGTCCTGACCTCAACTGGGAACACCGACAACGAAAGACTTCACACATGCCTTTTCACCAAGCGCGACGCGGCCACCAAGACGCCTGATATCGGACACCCACGAATACGCGGCGGTTCCATATCCATCTAGATGGAGATGGAGATGACTTCAAAAGCTCCCAATCTGCAAACAAAGCTGTATCAACGAAAGCCCCAAACCGAGCATGCCTTGGTCAGCAGAAAACATTCACAAGCACCCCAGGCGCCTGGGTTTGTGTTGAGGTCACCCAGGGCCTGTCGTGAAGGCACGGAAGCCGATTGGCCATGTAATGTTTCCAGTGTCAAACTTCTCACACGGCGGAGTGTTTCCAATAAAGTGACTGCATGTTACACCAAAAGCGGAACGAACTGATAGCCTCCTGGCCAATGGGGAAAACACACAACCCATGGTCTTCTAGGTAACTCTAGTAACTTGCTGACACTTCTCCAACAGGCCCCAACGAACGACCTACTAAATATATCCTCAAGTCCATATATATATATATTATATATACAATATATATATATACAATATATACACAGTATATCTCTTTTATAGGTCTCCTTTTCTTTTGGGCGACACGCCCGCCCACGAGCCCTTCGCCGCCTGGTGTGGGGCACCACCACGGTGGAGGCGTCCGAGCCCCAGGAGTTCACGGCCATCGGGCCTCGGGCTGGACCGACCGAGGCCCGGGACGGGGAGGAGGAGCTGCTAGCGGGACGTGGGCATTTTGCGGCATAGATCTAATCAATTGGGTTAGAAGAACCAACCCGTAAAATAAAGAGCCAAGCATCGAGTCAAGTGATCGAGCCAAGTGATCTGTATTGGAAAAAAAACAGAAATCAAGGGAAGTGACCCCTTCAATAGGGCCAAGGGGTTGCATATCCAGCACGATCTCCTGTTTCTTTCCTACACATGTGATTGGAACTCTAATTACTTTCACCGGATCGTCTGCTGAAGTACTCCTGTCTAAAACGGAAAACCGGTGCATCCAACGCAGTCCCAAACAAGTGGCATCCTTTGATGTTTCCTTCCCGGAAGAAGGACAAGTGACAAGTGGTGACCGGATACAGAAAAGGGAACAAACATTGGGAAATCCTGCAGCAGCAAATTCAATACCAAATCCTCCATCCAAAAATGTCTCCCGAATTTCAGCTCTTCATCAGAAGTGTTTCTCTGTGAAACTCTCTCTCTCTCTCTCTCTGAGGTGAGCACTGGAGGCTTCAGGAAACACCCTGGCGGTCAAGGGCCATGCATTCAGCTGAAGGTTCATGTGATCATCTGGTCTGGGTACAGAAGTGGGAGATCGGTTCCTTTCATGTGAAGGCTTACGCTTTCGACAAAGAACATTCTTGGAAGGCTTGTTGCACACAAGCACACAAGGGTAAGATAGGGCTCCATCCGCTGGTGAATCAAGACCTTACTTCAAGCAACATCAAGCTTGAACATTGGCCGACTCAAACTGGAAATGCGTTGAACGCAGGATCGGCCACGGAACGCCACCAACCCCCCCCCCAAACAAGTCAACCTCCTTTCAACTCTCCAGGTTGTGGCCAAATGTGGTAGTTTGTGATTATCATTGATTGATTCAAGCTCAATATCGCCTTCCGATGGTCATCGAGTGGCAAAGACCACCACGAAAGACTTGCACTAAAGTATTGGTGCTCCGTTGAGCATCGCCAAATTCTGGCATTGGGCTCGTCGCTTGTTGAACAGTCCGACGGAGGGCATACAGGACTTGCAAGACAACGACGGGGGTCTTGTTTGCATCTCCACAAATGCATACATAGCTATTCTGGTCCATCGTGGGCCTATGTGTCATTGAATCATAGGATATCAATTAGCAAGAGAACCTCTTTCTGTGAGGAAAAACTATACAAATCTATTCTACTCTTCAACACTGTTGCCATCTGCCCAACCGCCTGGGTGCCACCTGAACCGTCGAAGTCGTCGACCAGGTCTGGTCCTCACAATTTCCAGCCCTCGCACCGGGGTCCGAGACCGATACTAGTAGTAACAAGAAGCTAGTAGTAACAGGTGCCACGCTAGTAGTAACAAGTGCCTTACTAGTAGTAGCAAGAAGCTATTAGAAACAAGAAGCTACTAGGAACAAGTGCCACGCTAGTAGTAACAGGTGCCTTACTAGTAGTATAGGATACCCACCCGTGCTCGTTCTCGTCTCCTCGGAGCCCCGGAACTCGTAGCGTCCGATCGCTCCGTTCGAGTCGCGAGGCCCTTTGCTACGTTCGGAGCTCCTAGTAGTACGGCCAGGAGCCCTGTTCGTAGCGTCCTTGTTCCTAGTAGTAAGGCCAGAAGCCCCTAGTAGCTCGGTTGCGGTGGTCTTTGTGTTGGTGTGGTCTGTCTGTGTCCTGTCTGGCTGTTTCTGTGATCGGATCACGGGTGAGGGCATGTTCATACACTCTTGATCATACAATATATATATACTTATATACTTACTATATAGACTTATATAACATCTATTTATATATATATACCTCAGAACCCCCGAAAGGTAACAGGGCCCTTGGGTGGTGCCAAACATGCAAGGAGCACCTTCGGGGTTCCTCCACCAGAGTCCACTCCGGTGACTGTCCTACCGTTTTGACCGCTACTAGGAACAAAGGGCATCGCTACTAGGAGCAAGGACGCTACTAGTAGCTCCTGGCATCGCTACTAGGAACAAGAAGCTCCTAGTAGCAAAGGGCATCGCTACTAGGAGCAAATAGCTACTAGGAACAAGAAGCTACAATGAGCAAAGGGCATTACTGGGGCCCGGATTGAGGAAACGAATGATCGACATCGCAGAAATGTAGCATACTTGGGATATGCATGGGTGAGGCTTCCCAGTTGTCCAAGTTTGCTAGGTTGCTGCTTTGGGGTTGCTGCTTTCCAGGAACGAAGACGCTACAAGGGCAAAGTGACCTGCAGCGATGTTGCTTCGGCATCCTCCTACTGAGTGACTTTAGTGACCTCCAATGGGTTGGCTTATCAGGTACTCTCTCAAAGTGCCAAAGTTCTACATGTTTTTTTTTTCACACATCTTTACACACTGCCTTCAACGACTCAACCTCACACCGCTCACCCTCATGGCCAAGCATCGATGGTCCGCGGCGTCGTCCTTGGGGTCATCCGTGGGGTGGTCACCTGGGAGAAGCGCGATCAGGTATTGTTCCCTAGGCCTCCCAGGTGACCTGGGTGAGCTGGCAACGATCAAAGTTTGAATTCTTAAGCGCGGAAATGGATTGGCGATGACGGAAATCACGCATTTCAGATACTTGCAAAGGGGTGGATTTTACAGATGATATCTGTCTACATCTGAGATTCCTTGAGCTGGGGCATGCGCCGCGGGACATAGTCCTTTGAATCATCTGCTTAATTACACAGGATGGCCAGGTTTACTGTTTGGAACCCATCACACAAACAAGTTTGGAGCTGACCTCCTAAGGTATTTGATGGTACTTGGCCATCCCAACGCAGCACGTCACCCCTCTAGACTTGGCCGGAGAGCTGAACAACACCAAGTCACATAGGTCACCGGCGCCGCCGTATAGGTCACTGGCGCCGTGTAGCTCACCGCGGGCATCGTTGTATAGGTGACCGGTGCAGGCGCCACGTAGGTCACAGGGGCCGGCGGGGTGGGTGGGGTCAGCGATCCCATCGCCTGAAGAGCCGGTTCTCACTGCCTGTTTGTCTGTTTGTTTTGGTTTAGAGACACAGCATGATGCAAACTATTTTTGTCGGCAATGATGTTTGGTCTATTTTCTTTCAAGGGGATCTATGCGGCATCTCCATATTCCAAAACACATCACCTTCAGAGCAGCAAACTCAAGCAAGCTTGCCATTTCTGCGCTTTACTCACTACAGTTCTTGACCCCGTGTACTTCCCTCTACTCTTCATTCCTTGTCTCATCTTGTCTCCCAATCTTTGTACTTGCTTGTCTTCATTAGTCTTCCAGTGCAAAACCTCACTGTTCCGTACTTTGATTTACAGTACTTCTCTCTGGTTTTCTCCCCTGCTTCTACCTGTTCGCGACGGTTGGTCGTCTCTCCTCTTCTTGCCTGTTCTTTGCCCTCTGTCGCTCAATTGCTTGACCTGTTCTATCCTTGTCCCTCCTTTCCGGTCCATTTCTCGATACCGTCCTCTACTAATTACCATCCCCACACCGGCACAAGAAATGCACTACTTAATTATTCTGGTGCTTTGAAGTCATGGCTCGACACCGTTTTTTTGATGACAGCGATGTGGCCGCGTTGATCGGTACCCAAATCCGCCTGTAAGCTTGGCTTCTCCATCTCCGACCCCGTGAAGCCTGGGCTGCGAAATCTCTCATTGGACAAGTGTCTTTTTCAGCGTCTCCTTTGGAAGTTAAAAACATTTCGTGAAGTCACTCTAAATGAAAAATGAGTGTGTCTTGCACATCATCTCCCAAGAAATGAAGATCCAAAGAAGAAACGGAAACACATGGAGATCCGGAAGCCTCCCCCTTCAGCCAAGTCTCCCAAGTTTCCGTCTTCAGGTGGCGCCTACCGACAGGTTGCTGCCATGGTCGGTCCCTTTCTATTTTTCAGAAAACGGCTGACCCGCCAAGTGATATGGAAATATCTATATGTGTCAATATATGTATATGTTTCAGGAGATGTCAGGAAAAGAACATCGTATAGAGTATAGACGCTACCCAAAGCCATGGGTTTTCCAACAAAACAGTTGGTTGTAAGGGTACATCCTCAGACAAACATGTAGGGTCTGTCCCAAAATGCAAAGCAGGACTTAACAAACGACAATCTGGTTTTCGGTTGAGAAAGCTGCTATTGGAAGAGGGAGGGACAAAGTAGACTAACTCCAGCCCACTTTAACGGACATTTTCCAGCAAATATTACAGTGCATGAACACTTGAAAAACATAAGAAGCAAAAGACACCATAGACACCATATTCCACAGATTTGTAGCATCTACATCGGCACCCCCTGTAGTGTGTTCAGTTGCGCATTGCCCATGTGTTTTCTCGATTTCGGGAGCATTCCATGGAGCTCCCCACGGCACGAAGCACAGCTAGACACGACCGGTACAATGAACGAACCTCGCAACATCACTGCACGAACGTCGCCGCGCCGCTTTTTCATGTCACTACTGCCCGGATCGCCGTTCTTCGCATCCCGGAGAAGACGCGGAGTTGGGTGCGGAGTTGTGACGAAGAGGAAAAGACATCCGTCATGAGGCTCCACCTCTTTGGCGGATCGTCACCTATCACTGGCTGCGTATCACTGGCTGCTTCAGCTTGAAGGATCCATCATTGGATGCGTGGAATGAATAGGTTCCAACAATCCCATGCCGCCTCATCGGAAGCATGCATCCATATGAATCCCCCCGGAAGATTGAAAGTGACATGTCTGACGGACTCAATATGACTCAATGTTTGAATGAGCTCTGTCGGAGACCGATTGGAACTGGCCCAAAAACCTCTACTGAAAGGATTGCAACGTTTTTTGGGATGTGGGAATGGACATGGACAGCTTCGCACAACCTTTCGCGACCTGCGTTTTGGGCTTTTGCGAAAGCATCTGGAGCTTGCAGTTTGTACACTTTTCATCATCATAGCCATTTCCTCCAACCTAACAGCGATGGGCTCCAACCTAAGGGCGCGATGGCGGTCCAACGCCCATCGCCTCTTCCAGGCTTGGTAGGTTTTTCGAAGTTGCTCACCGGTCGCATCGTTTCGCATGGCTCTCACCGGTCCATCCCATCGGCCTCGCCCACCAAGCGGCTTCGAGACTTTCCCTGACAAGCGTCGAACTTGGAGACGTCCGACGAATCGAGCTACACTACTGTAGGATGGATATGTGTAGGTTCAACACTTGGTGCTTCGATATGGAGATCGTCATGTTTTCGGCCTCTATCACTTTCTGGCCCACGTCGAATCTCTTCCAGTCTCACTCATCAACCAAAGAAAGCATTGAAGAACTGGAGATGCTTAGAGACCTTCCATGTGATCTCCCACCTCAGCCAGCCGTCGCCCCTAAGGCCCACGCCACTGGAAGCACCTCGACCTTCACCAAGGTTTGCCTGGTTTGGGCGCAGCGGCCATTTTGGCGAGCTCCAACGGCTCCCTGCGATTGAATTTCTTGGATTTGCTATTATTTGCTTAAGGAACCGGTAAAATAGGAGAAAACAAGCACCAGCAGCACTGCTGGTGCTACCCTGACCTTTGAGCTCATGGTGATTTTTGGGCTCCAAATCTTCGTGGTGGAACCCGATGCATCTTCTCATCTTCTTCCCGCCTGGGAGTGAGATTGGGCGTGGAGCTGGACCTGACGAGCGACGATGGCTCCGTTCGAGGGCTCTGCAGGATTCGGCCGAATGGATGGGATTCTGTGAGGTGATACGGTGCTAGCGTGGCATTCGAAAAGAAACGAACAAAGAAACTATACGCAACAAGAAACGGTCAAGCACCGATCTCTCTGGGGAAAACAAGTTCTCTCATCCCAGCTAAGCTGAGTCCGGACAAGGACGGTGTCCTGAGGAGTGAAATGAGACGGACTCACAGTCCTCACCGCACTTACAGAGGGCACGTGGCCCCTCCAGTGCCCGTCCGTCTCGAGGAGAAACCCCGAGACCTTCCACGTTCGACGTTCCAAAGGCCTTCAACGTTTGGAGCTTCACCTCTTCCTGCGTGACTCTTGACTCTTCCGTTGCACTGGGTAGTTGCCAAGGCAAGCGATGCATCGGCGATGAACAGCTCCTCCCGCCGTTTTGGTCCTCTCGTTTCCTGCGGATCCTTTTGTGTGTTTTTTTTTCAGAAGTTTGCTGTTGAACCCCCCAAATCTACACAGTTTACGTTCCGAGGTTTCAGCTGGTCATGTTTCATCCGCAGTCACGCTCGACTCTGCACGCCTTGTCGCAGTGAGATAGCCTTGGAGGTGTTGACATTCTTGAGGATGTTGGGATTGGGGGAGAGGATGAGTCGCTAGACCTGCTGAAGCAACTTGGACCTAATCTTCAATGCCTTCAGATTGAGTGAAACTATCTACGCAATGATGTTCAGCGGGGAAATGCAAACAAATCGCTTGTTCTTTTCTCTGTTTATGCTTGCTCTGCGAATTTGCTGAACAAACACCATCCGTCAAGCTGGGGTACCATGGGAATCCATCGGTCAATTTCTGGAGTACGAGAACTATCTATTTGCAGCTCGAGGATCTCTGGGCATATTTTGTGCAACCCATATAGTGTCAATGGGAGAAATTGACCCTTTTCCGTTTGCAAGAAGGACAGCAAAACGCCAAAAAAGGACATGCCCTGCCGGCCAGAAAAAGCAACAAGTATACTTTTGCCCACCATATTGAACCGCATTGAACCACTAAGCACGGCTATGGTTGGTATAGAATTAAATTGTTTCTAATAGCTTCTTGTTACTACTAGTAAGGCACTTGTTACTAGTAGCGTGGCACTTGTTACTACTAGCTTCTTGTTTCTAATAGCTTCAATCTATTTAAATGTATTCGCGTAGACGGTCCATCTGCGACGAACCTGGCGTTCCAACCTCCTCGCGGCGACTTGTCATAGATTGCGGGCCCCGACTGGCAGGATAGAGTCAGTGTGATCTTAATTAGGAGAATCCCCGCCTGAGAAAAAACAAGAACAATCAACAAACAAATACAAACACCTGGCCACTTCTAAGGGCGCTTGGCCAACTCTGGGAAGTTAAGCGTCATCTATCGTTCCCCCCAAAAGAGGTGCTCCGCAAACGGATTCTTGAGGCACCGACTGACTACCCCAAAATTCCAAAGGTTGCATGGTCAATGGTTCAGTGCTGTCGGTGCTAATGTGAAAGAATGTGAACGCACAATATGTCAAACATGGTCAAACTATCAGATAATGGCTGATCCATTGGTGTGTGTGTCATAGGAGTTTTTAAAAGGTGCAATGTTGCTTCGGTTTCCGCCACTGCACCGGTGGAGGCACCACCCGCCCTCACCGCCTCGATCACTTGCCTCAGTCAAGTCGGTAGGTAGGTCGCTGAGAGGAAAGCGCGGACTGAGTTTTGGAGGAAGAGTCTTGAAGAATGTGTAACTAACGTCTCTGGGTTTTTTCATTATTGTGCTATGTATTTTTCTTTTGTGTCTGTTTAGTACATACATACGGTATATATGCATTACCAAGTCTCTCATCTTTAGCCTCAAGCACGGGTACGAACATGGCACTACCCTTTTCCAAACCCGAACAAAAACTCTCGTCTCCGTGATTTTTCGAGGGGATTGTCAACGTCACTGTGTAGCAAAGGGTTTCGTTTCGGTGAGTTTTGAGTCGTGTTTGCTACCTAAAACCCCAGACGACTAGGTAGAACATCTTCGTCCGTGGCAAACACTTGTTCCAACTTGTTGAAGTCCTCCTAAAAAGAGATGGCTACCTGGGACCTCTTCTGCGATGTTTTCGCTCGTCGGGCTCCTCAGTCGTCGTTCGCACCGCGCGGCGGCCTTTTTCGTTTTGCTCCGTACTGAGACTGGCGGGTATAGACGGACTGGCGGTCCGTTACGGTCCACCCCGACAGGTCCGAATGAAACCCAGGTCCCCGTTTGTCTGATGTTGCTTTATATCGGCCCCAAAAAGGTGCGTCTATTCAGAGGCCCGAACGGATCCTTTTTGAGGTTCGGTGGCTCAAACATGCTGTGGCACGAGTCGGTGGAACGGCCATCGCGAGTCGGTTTGAGGGAGTCGAGGCACCGACCAAGGAGTGGAAGGACCAACAAAATCTAAACCATCCTTTAGCGGCGAGTGGAGTTCAAAGGAGTCACCACTAAATGTCTGACCCAAAAATGGTTCCATGTTCCAGGGTCTAGTAGTAACAAGTGCCATGCTAGTAGTAACAGGTGCCTTACTAGTAGTAACAAGAACATTAATGAATTCTTGTTTCTACACCCAAAAACCTCCTCGCTTCGGTCCCACAGTTGGGAAACGAAAGACGGACGTTTTCGAACGAAATCAGTGACCACTGGTAGACCGCTGGTGCGACAGCAAGGTAAACGCGGTATTTTCCGTTTTCTTCGATCTATTAAGTGCCTTACTAGTAGTAACAAGAAGTTACTAGGAACAAGTGCATCGCTTCTAGTAACAAGTGCCTTACTATAGTAGTAACAGGTGCCTTCACGATCCCGAAACGGACAGTCCGTCACCAACTAGTCAACGACCGGTCTCAAGCCCGGACGACCGGTCTCGACCCAGAAGGCGAGACCTTTCGGGAGAACATATGGAACATGGAACACAAGGAACTCAAGTCAAGTGCTCAGTGAGTGCTCCCCTGATTCATCAAAACCATTCGATTTGGGATTGCAAAACCTCTTCAGGATGGGAGGTTAAACATCTCATCGACTGAGTCTGGTCGCTTGAGCTGGCTCGGAGCATTCCCGATATCCGATAGCCAGCTTTGATGGTGCGGAAGGTTCCGGTCGCTTGTTTCGTGTCGGAAGAGGCACATGGACCACACCCCCGTCCCGCTGTGTTGGTCTTCGTTTCTGCGTGGGTCACAGGTGACTCAATCGATCGGACCAAAACGGATGGACCGTGAGACGACTCAATCAATTGGCGAAAAATGATCCGATCAGTCTCGGAATCCCGGCTGTGAGCTGCGGGGGAGGCACTAGGTCACTAGGCAGGGAAAGCCCAAGTGTTCCGAGGAAGATTCGTGAGATGCTCTTCCGAGTCACTGTTGGGTTCCTTATGCGAAAGGCTTACGTTGTAGCAATTGCCCTGCGGTTCTGAATGGTGATCGGTGGCTTTCACGGACCTGGAGGTTCTTGGTCCCCTGCCTTGTCCTATAGTGCAAAGGCTGATCATCAAGGGTGTGGGCATCCTTTGTTGGAAAGTTCACCATGCTCACTGTGGTGTGCACCAAACCCTGAAGCGGGGTCGGCTTTCGAACGCAGAAAGTTGTTGTACCTGTGCGGTGCCTAGTAGCGAACATTGCTCCTAGTAGCGGCCAGGAGCCCCTAGTAGCGTCTTTGCTCCTAGTAGCGATGCCAGGATCCCCTAGTAGCGTCCTTTGCTCCTAACTTAACTTGCAAGTCAGTTGCTAAGCAACTTTACATGAGACCTGTGGTAGAGGTCTTCACTTTGCATCAGCCTAACCCCTTCTTCGTGCCGTAAGATGTTTGTCGTTAGAAGAAACAAGTACAGGCATTTCAAAAAAAACACGCGGGGCAACAAAGGTCCAGCAACACCAGCTTTAGATGTGTCTTTCGACAAGGCCTCTATTCCTCAAAAGGTTGCCACGGCAAGACTTGATCTTGGAAAATCCTAGCGATGTCGGATGGCCTCCAAACTACTATAGCTTCTTGCTACTAGTAGCGATGACCTCCAAACTACTATTTGCTTGGTCAATACATCTGCCCACAGGACGAGTACCTCCCAGCACCGGTGTGGTGGCAACTTGGCCGAAGAACTTGACCTTGCAAGTCCTGGCTTTCTCAGGTGCCTTTTGTCTCGTGGCAGTCGCCACTCTTCAGCGTTGCCATCAAGGCCATTGCTGAAGCAAGCGAGGACCATGCAAACAACATGAGACTGGTTTGGCTTAATCTTTGGACTCTGCCGAAAATTGGATGTCAAATCCTGCAGTTCAATGACTGTTTTGGGTGGTCTTGCAAACTGCAGGGTCCGCGGCGAAAGGGACCATTACTCTCGTGCTGGGGGTGAAAAGGGCCAACATAACACATGCCACATTCTCTGACACTGCATTTTCTGGGTCTCTTCATTTTTGATATCTTTTAGCTTGTTCTTATCTTGGGCTGTTGGATTCAACGCGGAAGAGATCTTTCCAGGCTCATTGGATCAGCGGTTCTTGCCTTTCCCTTTCATGATAGGCAAGTTGAAAACACATGCTTGACTAGTATGCCGTCGTTCTCGTGCCACTGGTGCTGCCACTCAACCTCCAATCTGTTCATCCAAGTTTGGAGCTTTTCTTTATCACTCCAATAAGCAATCTCTTTGGTCCCCAGGGGAATACTATACCACTCAGCCAGTCCAGCTGTTTCCAGGATGAAGCTCGCATCTGTCGGAGGCACCGCCGCCGTCCGAGCCTCGACGAGCGTAGGCAAATAAGCCCCACATTGATCCGCAAATAAAAGATCGGCTTTTTTCAAAAAATATTTTTGCAAGTCCTGACTGCGATGGATCAGGTGTGGAGGCCGTTGCTTCTTTTTTTTTGTTTTTTTTTTAAGACCGCTAGGTAGCTAGTAGTAGCTTTTTTGCGCACGCGCCCCACGGGAGGGCTAGGCCGCGACAGCATCTACAAGTAGCTACTACCAACTGGACGCAGGATAGCTCGCGCTTCTTCAAGGAAACTCCCCCTCGCCATGGGGAAGCTTCCTTGAAGAAGCGCTCGCAATAATGATTTGGTTTCTAGATTTTTAAGGGAAACTTAAGGTAGTAGACATGATGACTGCGTGGCTTTCCGAAGATTCATGGAAAGGCTCTTCCCCTCCTTCCCTGATCGCACGCGTCAGCAAATTCCTTCCCGACACTGTGGGTTCACTCGGATGATCTGGTGACGGCGAGGAGAGTCCGCTCAGTCAGTTGGTGATAAACAAGAAAGACTGAAAGACCTTTTCTTCCAGGGATCACCGCCCTCCTTGCTTTGTTGAAACATCGAAGCTTCAACGGGTAGGAGATTCAGTGAACACCGATGACATTGGATAACCATGGGTGTTCAATCCCCATGAAACTTCCTGGAATCCCCGAAGGTCCTGTCGTTTGAACCGCCCCTACAATGATTTCACAGGTCATTTCCAGCTCTCATTGCCTTAGGCATTGAAATCGCAAGCCTATTTACTTCCAAACCTCACCCTATAGATGTCATTCTGTGTCCATGGAGCCTTTCTAAAAAGACATCATGGTAGGAGCAAATTGGCGCAAAGAAATCGGATTACATTCTTAGGGTGTATCTGGGTGCAGGTAGATTTGCACATCTCATTCAGTTTCCTCGACATTGAGATTTACCGATATTTACCACGGTCCTACAGCAGCCCGATGGCGGCCCAGTCAATGTCGTACAAAATTAATGATTTTACACCACTCCTGGCTGCCGCTTGTGGCTTCATAGAACATCCTCTTGATGCCTCACTCACTGACGGGCCGGTTGATCATCCAAGTGTTGGGCCGGGGTCCATATATGGACCCCGCCGTCGAATGCCCATGTCACATGGTCCGCTCCATGGACGAGCACTCGGAGGACAACGCCCAGTTCACATACGCTCATTGAGGAACTTGTTCTCAGAAAGAGCCTCAGGACACACACACAAACACATACACTTATTCATGGGAAGGAGACTTTACTAAGTGATCCGAGGATATCCGAGGTTCTCATGGATCATTCATGGTCATTAAGTCTGAGACAGAATGAACCAGGTCTAGTTGTACTTTGTCGGGATTTGCTGCTCAAATCCAGGCTGCAGTGGCTGCATGGGCACCAAGGCCCGAACTCCAAGTCACGGACCACTCTCGGTCTCTTCCCGTTGTTCTTTTGTTCCACAGGGGACTGCTCAGCAAAGTTACTCTTGCAGCAGTTTGATATATAGCAACTCCAAACCATTACAGGCCGTTCGTCATCCCAACATCTCCGAACCCTGGCCTGCATAAACAGTGACTTGAGTAGCCGGGGAGTTTTATCTTCTTTGAACCTCCTCTGGCTACAAAACAATTTCATACATTGTATTCACTTTTTTCAGGATCGTTGGCCTAAAGATTTGAATGCATTTGGTGCAAGGTGCTTTTTGCGGGTCAAAACCCTCTCTTGGGGACAAGTGCTCTTGGAGGATAAACATCAATTTATCAGCCGTCTTTGTTGCATTCATTAAAGGTGCAGGATAGGTGCAGGACATGTTAACCAGATTTAAAGTGTCTAAGAGTTGGTTCACAGAGCGGCTAGATTGCATGGACACTTTTCCACTTTTCTTTGCAATTCCCCCATTTTGCAATCTATGTACAGTCGTTTCAGAGTCGGTTTCAGAGTCGATGGCAAAGAGTTTCAGGGGGTCCATATAAGCCACTGACGGGGGATTAGATTGTGCCATTGGTCCTCTCAGTCCACTATAATTATATAGCTTGGCACAGTCTTCATAACGTGATTGAGTACCTCTCATAGACTCCTTTCATTTAGATCTTAGATGGGCCACCAATAGTCTACCTGACACTAAATATGGACCCCCATTGGACACCAAACAGGATGATCCTGGTATATTGAAATCGGCGTCTTCATGGGTTCATTCCAAGCGACTTCCGCCACGTTTTTCAACTCCTCCTGGGCAAACATGTCATGCGCTGGCGGATGACGTGTTACTTGAGCTGCGGCATTGTCTGGTGGCATGTGGTCGACGTCATAGACGTCAAAACCAGGCTACCCGGTTCACCACCGAAAATCAGCAGAATAGACCAGCCCTAGGGGTCCGGGTGCCATGACCCACAGATTCATGAGACGACGAGTGGATCGGTCGATGGAATCGGCGGAGGCTTCACCTCCACCGACGGTCGCCGACCGTCGTGCAGAGTTGAGTCACCGCAGACCTTGTGAACACATCTTCGACACGATTTGCAACGGTCACTGAAAAAGGCATTCTTCGAAACAGCCAAAGGGTTCCTACTTCCTTCAGGCGCTTGCCGCTTGCCTTTCAGAGTTCAGTTGGATGAAGGTATTGGAAGGACCAGGAGGAGCATGAGGACGAAGAGCCAGCATGCTTTTTGTATTTCAGGTGCTGTGGGTGTTTGAACAGTGGCTGAGTTTGCTCATAAATTAGTCGTTCAGGTAGCGGAAGAAATGCCTGACCAGCAACTATGGACTATAAGACTATAATATGTTATATTGAGGAAGAACTTTGCACAGCAACTGCCCTGTCAGGGCACATTGCAGCTAACGCTTGAAGAACATGAAGATCGTGGATTCCCAGAAGCAAGCATCGCCTGAAATACTCTATCTGCACTACAACCAACATATTTGTTCAGGAGAAAAACAGGAAAGCTACGGAAAGCTCTTCACAATTAAGCTAGTAGTAACAAGTGCCACGCTAGTAGTAACAGGTGCCTTACTAGTAGTAACAAAGAAGCTATTAATTACGGAAAGCTCTCAATCCAGATGTTAAATTGATCTTAAGGCATCTGCTGCTCAGTTCTTCCAGGCCTGGGGAGTTCTCACACCACTTTCACTGTGTGACGAACCAAACAGCGCCGACCTTCAAGGCGAAACGCCGCTCTTGATCGGCGTTTCGCTCTTCAGCTATCCAAGACACTCCATGATACGGCATGTTTACATTGGGGTGGTTGTAAAAGGGGGTCAATCTGCATATTTTTAGGGATCCAAGTAGCTTGTCAGAAGTACTATGAAGGTACGACGGGAAGTCTCCAAGACCAGCTATCATAATAGCAGTGTCTCCGTCCTCACCGTACCTATAGGTCGATGGCAGTGGATATGTTTGGATCCTTTTCGGGGTCTATGGATGGTCTGCTGCAGTCCCATCAGCGCTACCAGCGCTCGCTTCGTCGACGCATCGTGCGACCCGACGCCTCCGGTGGGTCGCGGACCGCGGGGTTTCGGAAGAAGAAGAGGCTCACGGTGACCTGGAGGGTTCCGGTGGGTAACTGCATGTGACGGGACCTGGCTTGATGCGGTGACCCGGGGGGTTTGCCTCAAGGCCTCAAGTGATCGAAGATGGTGGGGCAAGCAGTGTCCAGAAGCGCTGGGAAAATGGCGAAGCGATACTGGTTGACCGAGGATAAACACACCAGTTCCATGTGCCAAAGGCAGTGTTCCGTTGGAAGACTTCTGTCAAACAACACCTGTGGACGAAACTGTTTGGACATGAACTGCAGTACAAGCGATTCTGTTCTATTCTTCATGGAGCCTTCTTATATGCTGCTGACTTTTCTTGGAATGTCTCGCACAAAATTGTATTGCAAACGTGCTAGCACATTGCATACTTGCGACGGTTCACGTACGGACGTATATATAACGAGTATAAAATACCCTTTGGACAGCTAGCAGCTAGCAAGGACCCTCAACATGGACATGGAACATTTTGTTCTTCCACAAACCAAATGTTGGCATGTAAATACATATGTTCTGCCTTTGGGTAGCCTTCTCCAGAAACCATATCACAGCTGTCAGCGCAAAAACAAACAAATAAATCAGCAAACTGGATGTCCTACAAACAACCAGCTGGGACAGTTGGGAATTGAACAAACGACCAGCTGACCCAGTGCATCCCTACAAAAGACCAGGGATTCCATAGCGGGCAGTGCTCGTTCAACTTCTTGTCATACTTTTCTCTGCACTGCCAGCTGTCCCGTGCGTGTCCCTTCGCACCACACACAGATTCAGCACATCCGGTCTTTTCGATTCGAGTCTGAAAAGGGCGCTACTAGGGGCTCCTGGCCCTACTGCTAGGAGCAAGTAGCTACTAGTAACAAGAAGCTACCAGGGGCTCCTTCCCAATAACAGCCTCCCTCCGTCCCGACACAAGGCCGACGTCCGTCCTCCTGACCGGTTCGGGCCTCCCGAGTCCAATAAAAGGGGAGTGGCCAATTCTCCAGTCTCCTGGGCACGTCCCAACATGCGATTGGACATGGTGTATACCTGCTCCTACCACCTCGTACAACTGCACCCTTCTACCATCTGAGAACCCATGAAACTCCGTCCTCACCGCCTCAGCTCCATTGATCTCGGTGAGCAAGGTCCGCTCCAACGTGTAGCCCGCGGAGCTTAACAAACGCCTCACGTCGGTCGTTTGGGAGCCTCTCTTTGGCAAACCGGCGCTTCTTTTGAAAGAACGAACCCTTTTTTGGTACCCTGAGGGGGTAAGGAACGGCTTATGGATTCCTCCAATCACCATGTCTGTTCCATCCAATCGTCACCACCTGAACTGGGCGCTAGCACATATCATGTTGTATATCTTGCTGCTTTGATTGAGGACATGGGGCCCGCGATGTTCCACCAGAAGTCGATCAAAAGCCTCGGATGTATCGACTCGCATTGTTCGCTTTGCCTCAACGCGGAAAGGGTGAACCGTCTCAACCTGCTGATGTCACGCCGCAGCTCAGGAGGAAAAAACATCTGTCAGGATGTAAACGATGTGCCGACTTCTCCCCTCTTTTAGCCCTCTCCTGATTTCCAAGGTTGAAGCTACTGCTGTAAGCAGAGCTTCTAACATTCACAACTTGTCGTTTAAGTTGATTCATCAGCAATAATGAACAGTTAAGGAATCTCCATGGGAGAGTGCCCATTTAACTACGATCGACGTATCTTTTGGATTTGCCGGGTCTCCGATCTTGTCAGACAAAACCCTTTCCTTTCGACGGGATTCTCAGGTGACCCTCTTTGAATTCGGGGACGGCCGTGAATCTTCGTTACCGGATATTGCCAAACATGAAGTGAACAACCCTGGACCGTATTCTTTCTTTTGGAAAGAACACATTGAACGCAGTCAACCCAAAAACATCTAAAGACAAATTAGTATAAATTAGAACAAATCAAAAGAAAGAGCCAACTCCAAACCGAGCTCGCTCGTGGCCCCGACCATTGCATCGCTTTGAGAGGACCATGTTCCAACGTTCGGACGTCATCGGCTTCCCAAGCGGCTCCAGCTTGGCTTCATCAGCTCCGACCCGGTCACAGGCCCACCACCACCTCCTGGCGTCACGAAGGCGGGGAAACCGGACGGGCGGACGGTTTGGAAGATCGGGTTGGACTAGAAGTCTGTCAGACAGCACGTCATCTGATTTTTCGTGTTCTTGTTTGTCTCCAGTCGGAGTGAAGCTTTAATCTTAAAGAGTCTCATAGCATTTCTGAAGATGAAAGAAGGGCTCCTTGATTGGAGCACACTCCCATCACCAAGCAGCTCTTTCTGGCCACAAAACTATAAAAAACCTCACGCCAACGACCCAAATCGCCGCCCACCACCGGGATCGATTCTAAGTTCTCCGACCTGAAGGGGTTGAGGAAGCGCGTGAGGAAGCGACAAATCAATCGTTTCCGCTCCTCAGATCGTGGGTCGACGGGATGGGTTTGAGCGCTCGGTGAAGATCTGTGGCTCTGTATAGATTGTTTTTGTTGGAACATGCATGAAACGTCTGGAAAAGTCATTCGAAGCTCCGTGGGTGAGATATTTGAAGCAGCTTCAAGACTATCAGGTGTTTCAGTCTGGTAGGTTTACACTCAGACACGCTGAATTCGTTGAACAGCTGCGGGCCTTTCACAAAGATTCACCCCCAGCTGGTGGCATGCCCGTGAAGAATCCTAGTCCAACCCCCTCCTCCCCCGCCTCCCGGAAGGCTGTCAGATTGTGCAACATCTGATCGTTTAGCCATGTCAACTCTTGAAAGACCTCAAACAAATATGGCCATAAAGTCAGAACATGCAATCATGTTTAATTGCCCGCTGGAAAGGTCATCCACCAACGTTTTTCATCTGTGATGGCGTTTTGTTCTGAGATTCTCCTGTTTGGGAGCCTCTGCTGCGACTACAGCTCCAAGTCACCGCTGGGTAGCCAACCCCAAAGCGACAGAGGAAACGGGGCGCGCAATCCGTTGGGCACTCCGTTGGGCATATTGGGGATCCCATGGGCGTTCATGGGCGATTTCCAACAGGGACCAACTGACAAAAATAAACACAAACCAAGGACGCTACGAACGGGGCTCCTGGCCTTACTACTAGGAACAAGAAGCTACTAGAAACAAGAAGCTACTAGGAACAAGTGCATCGCTTCTAGTAACAAGTGCCTTACTACTAGGAACAAGAAGCTAGTAGAAAACACCACAAAGAGGCAGGAGGTTTCATTGTTCGCTCGGGTGCCAACCACGGCTGGATGGGTCGGCCAAAGATCCCACTCCGGTTTCGAAGCGTTCGCGCCAAGGCACGATGTGTAGCACATCAATCTGATACTCCTCCACCCGGTCAGCTCGTGCCGGTCGGGCCGGTCGTCGGACAGCTCAACAGCATCGGTGCCAAACACTGAGATCCTTTGATCTTCTGGTCAACTCTATACAGAAACTTCTGACTATAAGCTGGTCAACCCTAACCCTACAGCAAAACATAGCAAAACCAAAGGCGTTCCAGATTTGAGCGTCCAAAAGACGGGTCCGAACCAAAAAAACAAATACAGGTCAGAAATGGACGCTTTTTTGCCCGTGACTGCATCAGAAAACACATGCTCTTCATGACCTTCATCTCTTGTTATCCATCTGGTCAAAGGGGAGTGCTACCTGAAGGCCAAAGACTGATCCACACAAATGACGTCGAAGTGTCTTGCTACATGACAGTCGGGCATGACATAGACAAATCGGTCCGCATATGAACGAAAACAAACTTTGTCCATTTGAGGTCTGCCTCAACCAAACAACTATTGCCGCCCTTGGCAAGAAACACCCAGAGCTCGGACCTGAAGCCCATGCTGGGACCTTGGAACAAGCCATCCAGCCATCCAGTTTGCTCTGTGAAGATTGCATGGACCCTTGGACTTGGAAATCACAAAAAAAACCGATTCCAAAGTTCCAAAGGCAATCGACCAAAGAGTGGGGTACCATTTGTGTCACTGTCCTGCTGAGATGGTCGTCATTCAATTCGCAGTGGTCATTCGCAAGTGAGCCAAAATATCCTATGAGTCAGTCTGAACATTTGAACCATCTCGGTGCTTTTTGCTGGATGGGTGGGTTGCATGATGGATCGATCAGGCCGATGGTCCCCCACTGCCACGTTCTGGTGACCAAAGTAGGCTCCTCAAAGGGAAACTCCGACAAGATATCCTTGGTGGCTCACTTTTGTGCGCACTTCGAGTTGAAAAGTGTGCAGTTGTACGAAGCCAAGCCTTGGCCAAGTTCTTTTTCTTTTCCGGTCATCTTGACATGGGGAAGCCACTATTGATGCCGATGACTGCAGGTTGGCACAATGTGTATGAGCAAAACCTCCAAGTTGAAAGGAAGGTCACTGGTATAGCTTGCGTGATTGGTCTGAATCAATCACATCGTACAGCCCCTACAGCCATGGAGCCAGCCACTGCCCAATAGTTACACTGCAGAACAAAGCTTTTCTGGACCTCTGCGATGCTGTTGGCATGGTTGACCACTGTTTTGACCGCTGCTAAAAAACCTTATGGCAAGTTATATAGCTAACAGTTATAAAGGTTTTGGAACCCACACAATCCCAAAAAGAGTCCGAGGAGTTCCACTTCAACGTTGGCTTGGTGGCACGCCCCCGCCGTCACAAGGGGACCACGCGCGCCGCGTCACGTGTTCCACCGAGCATCGAAAGGATCGGAGGTGGGGCCCAGCGTCACAAAGTTCAAGCGTGTCAGGTTCACCTGCGCCAGCTCTCACAGGCGGGTGGTTTTCTCACGCAACCCGTTTTCATCGCGAAATGTCCGCAGTGATGAGAGGAGCAAGATTTGGAAGCAGTGATGAGAGATGAAACAACCTTCATCCCCCCCAAAAAGGTCCCAGACACAACATGACTGGCCCAATTCATCTGGCCTTGTCAAGGACCGCCTTCAGTGGGAACGACCTCAGTGCGACGGGGGCGCCGAGGTCGTTCGCGGACGACGAAGTCGATTCCTCGAGCCAGATCGACCCGAAAGAACACACACACACACACACACGCGCGCGATGTGCTGGCATCGTGATAAGAACAAACGCTGAAAGAACACAAACAGGTCCAAGGTGGGAAGCTATTTTTATACTGGTCCACTGAAGTGGTTCACACTGCATATGTTTTTGGCGGGCACAAATCTGAAGTGCACAGCACAACCGTCGAAGCACGGACCCCACGATGACCGCCTGTCAGCTGAGCCGACCGTCAGAAAACCGTTTTCCACGACGTGACCTGCGACGTGACCTGCGACGAGAGGCGACCTCTTGCCACCCGTGGTTAGGAACAAGGACGCTACGAACGGGGCTGCTGGCATCGCTACAAGGAGCAAGGAGGAGCCCCGTTCGTAGCGTCCTTGTTCCTAGTGCTCCCAGCTGTGGGTCCCCGACACCACTGAAGTTCTGACCACATTTGAGATCTGCTCTTGGAACGCCAACTCGCCGGCGTCCAAGGCGTCTTCGAAGCCAAAGTGCCCTGCCGACATGGCGGATGGACGTTTTTGGCTCCAGTCCACTGTGGCCTCTGGGTTGAGTCGGTAGCAATTCTGGTGAATCTTAAGAGACAAAATGGGACAAAAGGTATAAAGGTAACATCATGTAACATCTATCATGAGAAGAATCTCCAATATGTCCTGATTACCGCTGTCATCTCGTGAAGAACTCTTGCACGGGCACCATCAGGTGCCTGAGTAGCTGGGCTAGACCCAACGGCCCTCTGGAGACTCACTTTCCCACGTCCATTCCAGCTCGCAAACCCCTGCGCCCTACGGTGACTCTTCCTTTCACTCCAATCCGAAAGAGTCTTTGGGGTCTACCCTGCAGACCGTCCGGAGGCAAAATGAAGCAATCCCCGAAGCAAACGATCGGGACATCTGGGCTGGGGTTGCTTCATGTGGGAAGTAATTGTTATTATATAGCAATGACACCCTGCTTTGTGAGCCGTGTCTGGACGCTTCGTCACTTCAGCTCGTCGTTGCACCTCGTTGTACTCCTCCGTTTTGGTAGACCTCGATCCAGTCGCGCGTGCACACCTGCGTCACGTCCGCGGAACAAGACCGGCCGAGAATTCCGAAAAAGGACCTCGTTTTTGAAAGGAAGAGTTTATCGTCGGTGCTATTTGGATCTCGTCGGTGCCTAAAAATGGAAGAAATAGGTCAGTGCTTCCAAGGGCGTCAAAGAAGCTTCCGAGCATCCCTGACCAAACTGGGCGGCCTGCCTGCTTTGCCAGGCCACCGTTCAGGATGAGGCTCCCTTCCTCGGACGAGCATGTTCATCCCCATTGAGGCGGTCGTTCGACTCGACGAAGTCAACATGTGGGGTGAGAGACGGTGAACCCATGTGACACCCGAAAACGAGGTTCAACTCTGGCCCGGTGTTCCTTTCTCTTTGTCACCGAGTTACCACCTAAAGCCTCAAAACTGGTGGATTCGCTACAAAATCTCGGCACGTCGAAGTCTTTGCGAAACCCAGCTTTGCTGTAGCACCGATACTATACCCTGTTCCCTTGGAACCAACAAATGGACACAATTGACACAATACAATATGCAGAAAAGCAGCCTACTGTGAGAGTGGATCATTCTTAATGGTGTGCCTTGCCAGGAATACTGATGATCTTTCATCGACTTTCATATCCCACACCCTTTCCACCCCACGACTATTACTATCACGAAGTTCAGATGATGTCCTCATCTTGGCCCCACCGAACTGGCCTTTTGGACTCCACCGACCTCTCCCATTTTCCCCCAAAGCCGTCGCTGACATCTCACAGCGGCTCGGCGTTCCAGTGTCATCCGCTGTGAGGGCGAGGGCTCCACCAAGATGCCCCGCCAGCCGTGGTCCTTGCGAAGACGAGCGAGAAACGCCGCGTCTTCTTAAGCGAAGTCAGGTTCTGTGAGTCAGGTTCTGTGGGTAAAGAAGAATCAAACGAACTAAACAAGAACCTGACTTCCTTGCAAAACCTGACTACAATTGGTTTGTTTTTGGTTCCAAGTTGGCTGTGGTTTGAACAAACCTGCAGATCTGCAACACTTTGACCTCGCGTTACCACAATGTGAAACTACGCAGCTTGGAAATCGCGGAGAGGTCTTGGTACTACATCGTGCACCTCCACAAACCAATAGGGCTGGATTAAACCAGACTAGAATCAGAACTACTGCCACTGAGGGTGAACAGGCTCCAAACTAAGTTATTTCTCCCCGAGCAACATGAGTAATCCCAGTCATTCCAAGTACCTTTTGTGTCAAGGAGTGCACAGTACACACAACTCTCGACTTTGTTTCGGAAGGCACCCTTGACTGTTCGCCTTCTTTCCTCGCCTTCTCCAAGAAGTTGCTGATGGAGTTGGCCCCATCTGAAGGACCCAGCTCCAAGAAGCATCCTGCGTCCGTCGTCGGTGGTGTTTCACCGTTCGGTTGCGACCTTCTTTTGTCCAAAGGACGTGATTGGAATGCAGGAAATCAATTTGAGACATGCTGAAGCAAACAAATTCTTTGCTGCATAGTTGGTATAGATATCTTTCTGCACTTCATGGTTAACCATCTCAAGCGTTGAGTGAAACTCTCTAAATCCACTCCAAAGAATCCAGGTTCCTGCCGCAAGATGCTGGGTCAACTCGGGTCCAGCCACAAAAGGGACACATTCGGGGCCAGCCACGAATTGATTGAAGGCTAAATGGAGGGTGTGTGGAGAAAGGGGGTCAGCAAAAATCGCTTAGCCTTGGGTTCTACGAATGTCCCGCACCTTCCACGATGTTAGTAGAATAGGTTTTTGCAAAACCCTTTCTGTGCACTAACCTTCCGTTTGCCCCGAGTTGATGAACCCCAAAACCTGAGACACAGGAGGAGTCTATCTGCGAATTGGGTAGTCCACAGTTGGGATCGCCCTTAGGTGTCCACAGATACTGGCCAATGATGCTCCTAGCAGCGATGGCCTCCAACCTACTTGCGATGCCCTTTGTTACTAGTAGCTTCTTGTTACCAGTGGCGATGGCCTCCACATGGCTGTGGAGAACAGGAGACCCACCGGTTCAGCTACCTGCGGACTGTCAGTCGTCATGGTGGATGGGTCGAGTGAGTTGAACAACCCATCCCCATCTGGTGGGTGTTCTCTACCTTGATATGGGTGTATGAACATAGGGAGGCCGACCAGTTCGGCGTTCCGACCCCCTGGAAGAAGGAACCATCGAGAAAAACATAAAACAAAAACGCTGAAGAAAACATAAGAAAACAGACCATTGGTTTGGAGACCTCCCACTCGTTGGAGCTCACGGTGACTACTTCGGAGCCCACGAATCGGCTCGCTCGTCACGGCCTGGCCCACGCTGCGAGTGGAAGTAGGACAGCATCTCAAGATCCTCGAGTCGCACTCGGAAGGGGGATGAAAACCTCAATGGGCAACGGGGTTTGATTTTGTTTTGGGTTGCGGGTTACCGCTAGGAACTCTAGCGATTGCTTCTATATTGAAAAACATAGCAACGCACCGTTTTCCGCTGGGGAAACTCGGGCCACTTCATTGGCCGGGTGAACAGTCAGACATGTAGGAATGTCGTAAAGGTTTGACACTCCACCTGAAAGCTGCTTGTAGTCAAAGCAAGCTTTCATCAAACTCTAGACCTCTCCGGTCTCATAAAAATGCCTAAGCCGGCCATCCCAGTCGCTTTCCCATTGTCCACTGATCACGATCACCGCGAACTGGGCAAATCCTGTCCTCTCTTCTTGGTTCCAGGACAGGATGTGGTCGAATGCCATGTACGGGAACATGGCGGAGTGCTCGGCTGCTAGGCGTGTGCGCAAAAACTCTTTCAGCAGCTGGACCGGGAAAATGCCGGTCTCTTTCAGCTTTCGGGCGCGCCTCTCCTGTGCAGCATCCTTTTGATACTTGAACAGGGTCTCCAAGTCCCACCAGTCAGCATCACGTGGTGGGTGTCGTCGATCCACTTCTGTGGAGGCTCCACCTCCTTCTTCTTCATCCACATCCATCTGGGCTTGCTCCTCCTCTTCTCGCTCAGAGTTGGTCCTTCGGTACCTCCTCCTGTAACTTCCTCCGGGTGTCACCAGGAAGTACTCTTCTCCACTGTAGGCGTCATCTGAATCCTCAACCACCTGTAGTTCTGCATCCGGCCAAGCTCGGGGTTCCAGTCCATCACCATATTTTCTGCACCTTCTGGCTCCTCTGAGGAAAGGTCATCTTCTCCTGGTTCGAACTCCTCCTCTTCTGGCTCATTTTCTGGCGGTCGTGAATTTGCACCCGTTGGTTCTTCACCTGTTGTGTTCTCCTCCTCTCTCAACTGAACGCTCAAGATCCGGTCAGGATCAGCGTTCTCTGGTCGCAAGGGCTCAGGCCATGGAGGCCTGGGTCCTGGTTGCCATTCTCCACCTGGCACACCAGCCATCATTGACCTCATGATCATTCCTCTGTACTCCCTGTAGTTCTCCAGGGCTTCCATGTGATCTCGTTCACGTTGAAGTTCCATCGTCCTCTCTTGGCGTACGAACCGAGCCAAGGTCCGCAGAAAGATACCCACTCTCAGGCGGTAGGCATAGACACAGCAAATGCCGAAGGCGAACACGATCAGGCTATAGATAATCATCATCAAGTAGTGCTCCCAACCACCAGACTTCGTGTACTGCACATTCTTGTCATCATAGCCATTGTCTCCTTCACCTCCAAAGGCCACAGGTTGCAGAAGAAGCAATGTGACCATTTTCACCATGCTCGTAGGAATCTTCGCTGAGAGGTTGGCTGTCCCTTCAATCACTGCACTTACCATCTCTCGCTTAACCTGCTTCATCTGCTTGGCCATGACTTTCTTTGCAACTTCTTGGTTGAAAGCTTCCTCACCAACCTTTGAAAAGGTTTCATCACTGCCTCCTCCATGAAGCTCAACAATCCCAATGAGGAACATCAAGAACTCTCTCCTCAACTTGCTGAGCCTCTTTGTGCCTAAATCGGCAACGTTCCACAGTGTGGGAATGCTGTCCATCACCAAGGTCCCTTTCTTCACTTCAAGCTGCATCCAGAGGTATCGGGCGTCGATGTGCTTGAGCCTTCCAACTCCCAAACGCTCACTAAAGGCTCGACAGGAACTGCTATCCGTGATCGCTCGGATCAACACAGGCCTCTTGCTCAAAAACGTCCAAAGCTCCTTGATCTGGATGGCCTCGGCACTTCGCCCAGCAGCCGCTAGGAACTCTGCCTCACATGAGCTGAGGGCATGCTCTTTTGCGAGCGAGACCAGCTTGTGACCAAACAGCCATTCAAGAACATGAAAGTTGAACTCGCGCTGTGTCTTCTCTTGGCCCCACTGCTCTGATCTCCTGCCCAATCGCTGTCACTGAAACTTCTGTCCTTTGGCCATCATCTCCAGCTCTTCAGGCTTCCACCATAGCGGCTTCTCCACAAGAACCAGCTTCACCTGATCAACCAACAAGAAAGCATCCTTCACGTCGATGAACGTGAGCTTCCAGTTCAACAATGTATGGCTGGCCATCAGCAACCTTGTTGCACTCAAGGACGAAGTTGGGGCAAAAGTCTGAGCATTCGAGCAGTCTCCCGCTCGGAATTCTCTTGCCACGAAGCGACACCGCCTCTTCCATTTGTTCTCTCTGAACCTCCAGTCGTAGACTGATCTTGTGGTGAGCACCGTACCTTCCTCAAGTTCTTCTGGAGTTGGGTCTCTGAGAACGCCCATCTGTAGTAGACGCTGGATCTCCTCTTGTCCAGCTTCCTCCTCAACCAGCATCAGCTCCTCTTCATCAAGCTCTGGCGGACATCCTTCATCAGCATTCTCCACCTCAATTGGAAATGGGTTGCCATCCTCATCACCAAACTCTTCTACATCCTTCTCCCACGCTTCATCATCAACTGGAAAAGAAGCTTGGTTCACATTGCCTGCATAGTGAGGTGGGTAGAGCTGCTTTGGACTGGTGTCCACACTTGACTTTGCGATCTTCGTTGGAGGCTCTTGAGGATCACCGTCATCGGCCATCATATCTTCTCCTGATGGTATCTTTGGCCTCTTGACTTCAGGTGTTTGAGGTGCTCGTTCACCAACATCATCAAGTCCCATGGGCATAGGTGGAACACGAAGATATTTCTCACCTCTGCTCTCCTCTGTGCTTCCTGAGGCTCCTCTCTTCGTTCCTCTCTCATCCTCCTCTCCTGGACTTTCTGTTCCTCCATGCTCACGCGCATATTGTTCCACATCATCAGCGTCTCGGTCACGAGGGAAGTCCTTTTCTTCACCTGCTTCAGCTGTTTCGCCATCCTTCTGCTTCTTGGGTCTTCCTGGACCTCGAACTCCTCTTGGCACCATGGGTGTTGAAGGCATAATCCTCAAGGGTGGTCGCTTGATGCCAGGATTTCGAAATGGCTTGTCCTTAACCAAGAACAGGTAGGTTGGCCTCCAGGGTTCACTCGTCCTTCGAACAGCTTTGCCTCTCATGACTCCTCCAACACCAATGACCAAATGTAAATCGTCCTCATTGGTCTTGCCAACCCAAATGCCAGGGATCCATTGAGGGCCTTGCTTCATTCCAGGTTGGCGATGAAGAAGAAGCACGTACTCACCAAAGCACACAAGCTTCCCACAGTACGGCCATCTCAAAGGGCGTGGAGTCCAAGGCACTATGCACTCCAAACCTGTTAAGCAGCCATGCAGCATGGAGGTAGGCCCAGTACCACAGAGGATGACTTCCTTCGAGGTTCAAACAACATCGATCTTCCGCCATCTCCATGAGGGTGGAGGCTTGCTTCCTCAGAGTGGCAATCGCCCTTTCGACTCTTCCAGTTTGTCCCTTCTTCATACTTTTGGTGATGGTGGTTTCCAGTCCAAGACCATGGCGAATCGATTTGATGTAGGTCAGCAATGACTTCATAGTTGGTTCGCTGCCCCCAATGATCTCGGTGTTTCCATAGTGGTTGAGGGACAGTGAGAACCTGACCACATGCTCTGCTTGACCTCGTAAATCAGCGCCCTTTGACTCGACCGGGACTGAAAGAACCATTCTGGTCTCTGCGTCAACTCCGACCAGAACCACCACCAGGTCTTCTTGACCGTCCTTTCTGCTCAGATCTCCCAAAGGCGTAGTCCAATATTGAATGCCAGGGATCGATCTCCTTCCTTCTTCTGACTTGTCGAGCTGTCTTTGGACATCGCTTTTGCCTTTGCAAGCCACACAAAAATCACACCAATCTCTATATGGCACGTGAGTAAGTTCATGCAGCTCTTTCTCTTCCTTGGACGGTTGTCGAGGTGCTCGAATTGCAATGAGCCCTTTGTGGCGATTCTGCTCCTTGAACAATCGGTTGGCCACCACAAACATGTCCCTCTGCTCAATCTTCTGCACCTCTTGATTCAACCTTGTCCAGAGGGTGTACTTGGATCCTCCTCTTCCAAGTCCAAGGAATTCAGCTGCCTCACGTAGGGATGCCAAAGAACTCTGCTCATTCAACTCGTTGCCATTCACCACCAAGGTCTCTTTATTCTCAAACCATGGCATAGGTCCATCCCAGTCTCCTCCAATGTCCATCTGATCCACTTCTTCAACATGCACTTCATTGCTGGGATGGAGCTCGAAAGGAACAGTGGGCTCGTCAGTGAACTGAAAATCATCACTGTCTGCTAGGGCACCACCAGCTGTGACCGTTTGCTCTCCCACAACTGAACCAAAGAAGTTCAAAGGTTCCTTTCTCCTGTGAAGGACAGTAAGCGTCTGAGTTTCCACTCCTTGGCATTCAATGATCTCTCCATCAGGCTCGCCAGTGTAGTACTGGTTGCAATGCTCCACAAGCTCCCATGTGTCATCTGGCTTGCGGATGAGTGTTGACCTCAATGGCCACCAGTTCAAATTCCAGATCAGCTGCCCATCAACATAGTGTTTCGTCTCGTAGCTGAACTTCACTGGATTGCCTTCAGGGGTGGTCTTCCATGCGCGGTAGCCGTAGTTGTCCCAAAACTTGTCATGGAGTTTGACCACTGTCTGAACCACCAACACCTCATCATCATCTCTTCTCTGTATGCTACCTTCTCCTCCTTGTAGCTGTCCTGGTTCATGACTCACCCTTCGAATCACACCCAGAACTGCCAGTGAATTCTTCTTGAAGCACAACGGGATCTGGCATTCCTTGTCAGGTGCCTGCAAATGAACTCCTGCTTCTCCATCTCCTGGCACCATGCTCCAACCACGCTGCAAGAGGCGGCCCAAACTGATGAGTGGAGTTTGTACCGAAGCAATGACAAACTCATCTTCAATCGGCACAGTCTCATGGACTCCTTCACATTCAACTTGGGCTACTTTCTTCCCAAAAGTGCGCAGACGTCCGCGAGCATCTTCGAGGACTGCCTTTCCTGGAAAGCCTCTCCTTCCACAAGCAGCCATGTTCTGGGGCAAGATGCTGATGTCTGCTCCAGAGTCCCAAACGATGAGGCTCTTTTGATTGACCTCTTGCACAGCACAAATTCGAAGGGTCTCGTCCATCTCGGGTAACTCACCACCAACAATGTATCTTCTTGCAGTGATGTCCATGTACCAAGGAGCAGTTCTGTCCAGTTGTCCAGGCTGCATCTCCTCAGCTTCTGAGTCACCTTCATCCAAAACAAAACTTACCACGTTGACCTGATACTGATCATCGTACAACCAGCTATCACCTCCATCACTCTTGATATCGTACATCACTGGGGTGCTCAACTCATCTCGAGGTGTGGCCACATGGTACATTCGAACTTGCCGCACTTGAGGCCTCGTCCCAGTGGTGGCAGTTGATGCCACTGAAGAACCACTGCCAGCTGCACGAGCTTTACCTCCGGCTGAGCTCGCAATCTCACTTTCCACCACACTGGGAGCAGTGACATTTGTCACTGTCTGTGCCTTGTTAGGGCACTCGTTGCCCCAATGACCTTGTTGGCCACAAACTCTGCAAGCATTTCGATCTTGGCCACCTTTTCCTTTACCTCCGCCAAAGGCTTTGCTCTTGCCTTTCTTACCCTTCTTTCCTTTGCCTTTCTGCTTCCCTTTGCCTTTGGTGGATTTGCCAGCACTCTTTCCACCATAGCCGAAAGGAAACCATCCTCCTTTCTTTCCTTTACCTTTCTGCTTCCCCTTCTGCTGGCCTTTGCTCCCAACATAGTTGATGCTGTCGACATCCATTGGTGCTGGTCCATTAGGATCGTTCTTGATGGAGTTTTGGACCAGCTTCAAATAGGAACCACTCCACACCCTCGAGTTCTTGTCCATCAATATCAGCTTCTCCTTGAGGGTGTTGTACGTCACCGAATCATCCATTGTCAATATGCTGGGATCAATGCACCTCATGCATGATTGTCGAGACAACCAAGTCGTCAGGCATGGGATGTCCTGAGGCAACTCTGTACTGATCCAGCAGGAGGTCCATTTGGAGCAGATTCTCCAACATACTCTTTTCTCGAGGGAAGCTTGGATGGCTCATGATCGCCTGTCCAATAGCCATCGTCCTGGGCCTGGCTCGAGGCACGTACAGGTCTCGAAGTTGCTGCCACACCAAAAACCATTCTTCTCTGTGGATTCAGCTCGAATCAGTTGGAGAGCCGGCCCACGGACATAGGAAGCCAGGATGGAATATAGTCTCCTGGCCATCTCCTTGACTTCTGTGGTGGCGAAGTCTGAAAGCTTGCAAGGTTCATCCAGGGCCTCAACATCTCGAATCAGGTCGGTGAAGCGAGGGTCTCCATACGTCAGCCAATTCATGAACGTTTCCCTCCATGAGACATACCGGAGGGGATCATCACCTTCAAGGGACTCAGGTGATCGAAGGACTTTGCTGGCTTCTCCAAAGTTTCCAACCGCCTTCTTCTGATCCATCTTCTCGAGGGCTAATGCAGACACTCTCGCGGCATTGGTGGCAGCCTCCGTCATCTGCATCATCTGGTTCATCATCTGGGCTGCCTGACCTGCATCCATGGTGTTAGCACCAAGCCAGCAGCTGAGGAACAGAACTCCTCGAAGACGTAGCCGACATTCAAACCTCTTCCTCAAGCTGCCATCCCATTTCCTCCTCTTATAGCTCAAGTGGCCCTTCTCTCGATGTGGTCTGCACCTGCACCTCTTCTTCATAGGTCCCAGGATCATCCAAATGAGAACTCCAATGAGGCAGGACACGACGAGAATCCACCACAGCCTTCTCTCACCCGTCAGCTCCTCGTAGACCGTCGGAATGACATACTCCACAAGGTCCTTGGAGACATGGTTCCAAAGGAGCGCTGAGGCCACACATGAGGTGTAGTTGAACTTTCCATTCATGGAGTTTACAACCTCATTCAAGTCAGACATGAAGTCCGAGCCGTAGGTGATCTTTTCCAAGAAGTCCAGGGTCCAATCCTCGACTTGTCGATTGGCCAGCTCATCAGCAGCCACGAGCACATCTTCTGATGTTCGTCCACTCTTCTTCAAATCCAGGTTCCAATCCCAGATTTGGGTTGAGCTCCTCATCCCAACCAACTGAGAGCCATTGTTCTGGTAGTAGAGCTCCTCAAGGTCATAGAAACCGGTTCCCATCCGGTACAAATTCACCTCTTCATAACCAGCCGTGGTTCCAATCCACGTCTTCACCTTCCTCGAAAGGAAGAAAGCCTTTAAAGGCTCGAGGCACCAATCCTCTTCAACTACAGCAGCCTCTTTCTCCTTCGTCTCCAGGTCCACCATCAGCTCCTCCTCGGGGTCGATGTACTTGTACTCCTCCTCGTCCATGATGTTGTCCTGCAGCTCGACCCGCGCGCCAGTCATCAACAGGTAGAGGACCAAGACCATCAAATGGCATGGCATACTACGGCGGCGGGGAGCGGATGGAGCCGACTCATTGGTCGGCTCCGCTACCATGAAAAACATAGCAACGCACCGTTTTCCGCTGGGGAAACTCGGGCCACTTCATTGGCCGGGTGAACAGTCAGACATGTAGGAATGTCGTAAAGGTTTGACATATATAGTGACATGATGTTCCGTGTTGATGTGCCTGAACGGTGACACAGTGTTGATGGGGTTAACCCTTGGTCTCGTTTATCCACTGGTCCATAGATCACAAGTGTACTGACACACAGGCTGGATTCCGTTTCGAGAATACATCCACTTGGGTACATCGAACACAACATCGTCCAAACCAAACGCAAACAGAATTGCACAATAGCCTGCTGAGGTGTAGATTCATCTCTCCCTCTACATACTGTGCAATTTTTGTCTCTGGTCAACCAATCCCTTCGTAGCCTGTGAACTATAGATCCTCAGAGTGAAACCACCCACCCGCTGTGGTTTCCCGTCGTCACCCGCCTTCTCCCGAAACACCGCGTGGGCGCCCCCTTGCAGCCTCCGACGCGTCGTCGCTTCCAGAGGGGGACGGAGACGCGGGGGTCAGGAAACCGAGTCGGGAAACCACTGGAGCAGGGTCAGAAAACCAGGCTATTATGTGGATGAGCCATGAAGATAACATTCTTGAGATGCTGCTTGGTCAATACCAGTTTTAGGCGTCGCATGGCTCATGGCCATGACGTGCAAGACCTGGCAAGAACATTTTGGAAGCAATCTCTACTTTCCACAAAGCAAGTTGTAGTCTTTAGGCCGAGGATCTTGTTTCTGGATGGGAAGGACCAATACCTGAAAATGAGTTCCCAATTGGCACAGTTTCGGCCATTGCTATTAGGTTGGAGGCCATTGCTATTAGGTTGGAGATGGTTGGAGGCCATCGCTATTAGGTTTGAGGCCATTGCTATTAGGTTGGAGGCTATTGCTACTAGCTTGGAGGCCATTGCTATTAGGTTGGACGCCATTGCTACTACCTTGGAGGCCATTGTTATTAGGTTGGAGGCCATTACTAGGTTGGAGGCCCTTACTATTAAGTTAGAGGCCATCGCTATTAAGTTGGAGGCCATTGCTATTAGGTTGGAAGGCCATTGCTATTAGCTTGGAGGCCATTGCTATTAGGTTGGAGGCCATTGCTATTAGGTTGGAGGCCACTGCTATTAGCTTGGAGTCCATTGCTAT
>CAXAMN010021529.1:532590-546383 GCA_963970005.1 Durusdinium trenchii | reverse complement strand
TGTTCCTAGTAGCGATGCCAGGAGCCCCTAGTAGCTTCTTGTTCCTATTGCAAAAGAACCAAGCTCACCCAGATTGCCGGATCTGATCTCGCAGGATCCGGTCAAGTCACTCTGGTCGTTGACCGGAACATTCTGACCCGCAAAGCTGAGGCTGATGAGGTAAGGCCTAAAGGTGTTGAAACGAAGCAGGAAGTTTGATGTTTGTCATCTGTGTTAGTGACGTGGCTTCGATTTTGGTTTGATGTCTCACAGGGGAGCCTGAAAACTAAAGTTCCCAAAGTGTACCATACAAATAGAACAAAACATTCGGTTGATTCAAGAAAACATCCCAACTGAAAATGGCCATCAAGCAATGAAATGATGTATGGTGTATTGATGAGATCTCGACCTGTCTATTGAGTCGCCAGGTGAGGGTACTTCTAGAGCACATGCAAACCCCAAAGAATGTATGTAAAGGACGCACATGGCTGCTAGCCACAACAAACATTACTATTCTTCAATCATGTTCCTAATCAAAAAAACAATCAAAAGGTTCGACAAAGAATCCTGAATATAGTGCCACAACAAATGGAAACATGAATCGAAGCAACGTGCTGCAAATCGTCCAAATCACTATTTGTGGAGTTGGGATCTCGAAACAAACAAGTGGCAATTGCAAAAACGAGCCTCTTGCTGCTTGCCTGAATTCATTAACCAACAAACATATGCGCCACCCTTACCCTACCCTTTTCACCTAACTCTACTCTAGAAGGTTGAAAGACTACACGTAATACGCAGTGAAGCAACGGAAGTTCCCATTCAGATTCTCTGAAGATCATTCTGATAGTATTTGCCTTTCAGTGCGCACAATTACTTCTAGCAATGTCAAATTCAATGGATGGTCTGGGTATAGTCCATTGTCCATCTGGAGTGTCGCTTCCTCCCCTGATGGGGGGATGAGTCGAGCCGAAAACAGTTCAGGAACGCCGGCCCCAGGAACACGCAAGGAAGATCCCATTTTTGACATGTAAAAATCTTGTCAAACAGAACATCTAGCAACAAGAAGCTATATAGTAGAGAGGCTCCTGGCCTTACTACGAACGGAGCGATCGGACGCTACGAACGGGGCTCCTGGCATCGCTACAAACGGAGCAAGGACGCTACTAGTTGTAAAGAAAACATATAAAGAATGCATGTAAAGCTCTGAACTGCTTTGATGTGGTTTGACTCCTCCGACACAGTCCGAGTTGCACGTTTCCCCGGTTCAGCAAGTGACCTGATGGGAGTACGCTGAGGCAAAAGAGGGATCTAAAAACATCTAATATTATCGAATAAACTGTTTGCCAGATCAAAAATGACTCATGAAATACTTTGGGGAGTCACAATTGGCATGGTGAATACCTTTCAGAACTACATGCACATGTTTGATGGCGAGTGACTGCAAAACACCTGTCGTAAAAACGGCAAATCAGCTGTTCCTCCAAAAGCATATACGTTTCGACTGGTATTCGCCCCCTAACCAGGTCCAATCCCAACTCGTCTAACGGTAAACATCAAGTTCGGGTGAAGCAAGCTCTTCACCTACACCTCAAGAAGGCAACAACCCAGTTGAACTTGCTCAAGTGGACCTTCCTCGCTTCCGAACCAGGACAATTCTCCAACCTATTCCCGGCTGCACTCGCGCAGTGCCACATGCCTGCAAACCAGACATCAGGCTGGTCTTGGCAAGCTGGAGGAGCCTGTGCTACAAGGGATCCAAGGTCTGGAGATCGGACGCGACGAACGGGGCTCGTGGCATCTCCACTACGAACGGAGCGATCGGACGTCAAAAAGGCAGCTAAAAGAAATGAAGAGATGAAGGGAGAAGATATGGGGAATCCACAGTAACAAGGAAGCTAGTAGTAACAAGTGCCACGCTACTAGTAACAAGCGCCTTACTAGTAGTAACAAGAAGCTAGTAGTAACACTTGAGATATTGAAATTCCCATCCGTGAAGAGACGGACATCCACCAGTCATTCGTTTCAGTGGTGAAGTCGCGCTCCTGATCGATGACAAGCTTCTTCTGATGTATATTACTCTAACAATGCTCTTAAACTTAAGCAAAAAACGGGCAACCACTCCCACTACCAGGGAAAGATCAGACGCAAACGAATGATTACCAATCCATACCAATCCTAAGGATTCAATAGTTACATCGAAAACTGCCGCAATGCTCATGTATAAACCATGATCCTGTTACCATTGCTGTGGAAGTCATCTTTCCCCGGATGACGGTTGGTCGGCGGCAACCTCATCGGAGCCAAAAAGTGCTCGATTCTCAGGTGGAGTTTCAGTAGTATTGATGTCATGTCTCGAGTTCCAAGGGATTCCAAAGCAGATCGCGAAACTCTAGAGAACTCTATATCTGCTGCGCTCAGCCTAAGCCCACTTCCTTCCATTTACCCTGGCAAACCCGCCTCTTGGTAGCTGAAAACGGCTTCATCAAAGAAATGACGCTTGTAGAGCACACCTCCGATGCATGACGTGGCAACTGCGTTACACCTTAGCCATGGTATTCGTGTCTCTGCACCTTTGCAACGAATGTTGTACATGATGTCAGTGAAGCTAGCTGTGTTGCATTGCAATGTCAGCATTTGGAGAAGGCACACACAAGACTCTCTGGGAAGAACTCTCCCTGCACATTCATTGAGTTAACTTTTAGCTTGTTTACCGACCTGATATGCTACATCAGCCAGTCATGGTCTGATGCGCCGCTGTGTTCTGACGCGCGCCAAACCACTTGCCTTTGCCTCTGTGCATGCCAGGATGGCATGGGCTTCTTTTTGCGTTCCGTTCCTCCTAGTCTTTCATGTTTTCCTGCCCAATTGCCAATGTCCGGTTCTACTTTGGGTCTTCGCCACACCAAACAGCGCAGCACCCACAGAACCTCTTCATATTTGTGTTGTTGTTTTGGCATGGAGGGACAGTGGAAATGGGAGAAACCAGTTGAGCACAATAGGGCGGGGACTAGGGCTGGGACAAACCTGTAGAAATCGGAATAAAATGAAAATGGGACATGGGCAAGATTCTTGACATGGCACAAACTAGTATGACTCTTGAGATTCCCCCTCTGCTCTGCTCTGCCTGCGAAGCTGTCGCACCAGCCACGCACAGTGCCTTCCACCAAAGCCGGGAGTGACCTGAGCACCGGGGAAAATCGGAAACGGGAGGCGTTGCAATCAACCGATTTTTTCAACTCCTGATATGTTGCTTTTTCCTGTCAGGTCCTGATATGTAGAGGAGATCTGAAGCTTCTAAACTGAGGATGTCTGGAGGTCTAAACCCCTTCTATCCGAAAATCTTACACTGGTGGACTTTGCTTCGTCCAGTTCATCCATCTGTCCGTACCGTCCCAATGCACACCAAAAAGCGTGCCACCACCAGCCACCTCTACAACAGTAATGGACGCTACGAACGGGGCTCCTGGCCTTACTACTAGGAGCGATCGGACGACACTAGGCGCTCCTGGCATCGCTAGTAGGGAGCGCGAAGGTCGGTCCAGTCTGGGAGACCCTGGAACAACCGAAGCGAGCGAACGAGCGCAGTCTGGTCTCCGAGGCGCTTGAGCTTGTGGAGCTGCACCACCGCTTCCGAACACTGGAAGCCAGGTGACACCTCACTGCAAACCAATCAGGGTTGGCTTGGGGTCTTCCGGGTGGAGTGGTCCTCTAGCTGGTCCCACCGGAGTCCAGCCGCAACATCATGGGATGGCTGATTCAACCCCATTTTTTTGGATTTGCAGTGGCTTTCCATGAAAACCCAACATTGCAAAGGGAATTCAAGTGCTTCGCCCAGGGTGACAGATTTGGAGTCGACTGTTGGACCCCTTGAGGAGCACAGTCGTCGAACTTCTCACCGACCAAGTCGCTAGTTCGGAGTCGGACAGTGTCAAAAAGGAAGGGAATTGTCACTACACAGTGAACTTCACGTCCCAATTTCACTTCTAGAATCTGGTCGAAGGATGTCACATCGGCATCCCAAGGAAGGGTGGACACATTCCTCCAGACTGCGGAAACACAAACAAATCGTCTGACATCACTGTTTCCCTTCAACTTGCCACCTGACCAGTCTCCGATCCTCTCAAGCCGGATCTCATCACCCCCGTTGCCCACGGTGCCCCGGCATGGTCAGGGAGGGTCTGAGCAGCCAGCACCAGGGACAAAATCATCTCCCTTGGGATGGCACCGGTCATCTGTCTCTCAAACCAAGAGCTAAAGAGAATTTCACTCTGGAAACAGCCTCTGCATTCTTCTCAATGTGTTTTTTGTGCGCGGTAGGATGCGGTACGTGTCTGAGGGTCTTGAGACACACTTCGCAAAGATGGCAGCTGGAAAGCTGCAGCTCCGAAGGGCAACCAAAAGGGAACCAATGCCAAGTAATAGTATTGCATAGTTACCAAAAAAAGGATGGCACATGTAAGAGGAAAGGTTTCTTCAAACGTCGTGGTCCCCGAATTCTTGGGAAAAAAAGAAAGCAGCATTTCTGTCATGTCAACTCACTTCATTTCACTTCTCGTTGTCTGGGGTCAAATAAGGTCGAGAAAAAGAACGCATCGATGGCAAACGACTTCCACTACACCGTGAGGCAATCTGCATCTTTGTCTTTCGTCATTTTGCTCAGAATTTGTGGAAGTCAAATGGGCTACAATGCTAAAAACAGATAGCATGCGTGTCTTTAAAGTCTTCAATGTTCGAAAGCCCGTTCACTCTCAGTACGAAATGCCCACATTTGTCACGAGCTTAAACGTGGAGGCCATCCGTCCTCCAAATCGACCCGACCGGGCTCCTGGCCTACTAGGAACAAGGGCATCGCTACGAACGGAGCAAGGAGCTACTAGGAACAAGTGTCTTACTAGTAGTAACAAGAAGCTATTAGGAACAAGTGCCACGCTAGTAGTAACAAGTGCCTTACTAGTAGTAACAAGAAGCTATTAGGAACAAGTGCCACGCTAGTAGTAACAAGTGCCTTACTAGTAGTAACAAGAAGCTATTAGGAACAAGTGCCACGCTAGTAGTAACAAGTGCCTTACTAGTAGTAACAAGAAGCTAGTAGTAACTTACTAGTAAATCGAGCAACCGGCGCGGTTCGCCCTCGCCCAGGAAGCGCCTGTGGTACGTCTGAGCATCCGAAGCGGTGATGATCCACGTCGCAGGGTCCTTTTCAACCTGCACAGCGCAAAGGCAAAGGCATTACTAGCTTGGAGGCCCTTGCTATTGGAGGCCATTGCTTTCAGCTTGGAGGCCATTAGCCATTGGGTTGGAGGCCATTAGCTATTATTAGGGTGGAAGCCGTCGCTTCAAAGCAAATCATGCAGACCAGCTCTCTAAGGAGACAATATCCAAGCGATCCAAGCACACCGAATGAACAGGGCCTTCACACGCTTCGCACGAAAAACAGGTTGCTCCAGGTTGGCCGAACTTCAACAGGTTGCTCCAGGTTGAACTGCCGACTGAGCATTTGCCAAGTTGTGACCACACAGACATGCTTGCGGTCCAAAAACCTTTTCAAGAGAACGCGACTTCACTCCAAGAGAAACCCCCTCCGCAACGAGAACCGCCGACTTCCGAAATACCTAGAACCCCTCCGTCCTCGGGTTTCGACCTTCGGTACTTTAGGGCCTGGAGGGCGCCCAACAAGTGAGTGCCACGACCGAAGTCCTGCTGCAGCACGCGGACGTCGTCCATCTCCTTCACCTCCAGACCGCGCCACACGGAGGAGGTTCCGCGGAGGCTCTCCGAGAGGTCCCGGCACTGTGACGGTTTGGGGCAAACCGTGACTAGAGAAGGGGGGGGGGCTATGGAGTTCCACACCTTGTGGGGCGAAGGTGCAAATAAAAAGTCTGATGTTCCACACCCCTGCGCTCTCACCCTTCCGTGAAAGAAGCATATAGTCATATATAGTTATTAGATGTTATTAGCAATTATCAATTGGCTGGTGGCTTGGGCTCTTCTTCATGCTCATTTGCTCATCCTTAAGTTTTGAAAAAAGGTCCACGGTCCCTGCATCTCAACCTCATTGCGCAGCAAGTGCATTGCTCGGGTGCTGATTCCTTTTCTTCCACCTCAATCATTCGATAAAAAACCCTTTAATTGCTTTTGAGAAGATTTGGGAAGATAGACTGCGCTGGCGCCCTCGTAGCCTAGGTTCCCTGTAAAACAGCCTAGGTCACTGCAGATCCTGCAGGACCACGAATCAAACTTAAGTAACTCTTCACAACTTCCAGTGCGGTGTTGCCTTCCATCGGCGCGCCTTCCGACTCGGTCGCTCTCTACCGAGGGAACATGTTGGATGCGTGTCGCATCTCTTGGAATGGGTGCCGAAATGTACCACCATTTGGGCTGCTTGATCTGTATAACTGCTGGGCAGTACTCTCAAATGGTTGATCCTGTTATACTGCTGCATCTCTTGGAGAGACAAATGGTATAACATGGTATAACATGCTTGGTCCCATCTCCGCAGTCAAACTGCCGGTGCTACCGCTACCCCATGGCTCCGCCCGTGCTCCCGCCGCGTGTGTGGCTCCGCCACGCGTCACCTCTGCAAAGGCGTTCGATAGGTTCGCATCCTGCACACCCGATTGGGTCGGCACCGCGATGCACGGACTGAAAAGGAACGGCGAACTCCGCCACACAATTAGGCCCACAAAGTGGGAAAAGGATGAAACGTTGATGCCTTCTGCCTTCTAAAAGGAATCCTGACGCAAAAGTAGTGGGGTGTATCCTTGTGGGGTAAACATTTTAGCTAAGCACGAGATTTGAAAAACGACCGTTCAATACTGAGTCATCGCAAGTAACCTCATCCAGTTCTGTAGTTCTCACATGAGTATCCAAAACTATCTAGCCTTTCCTTACCTTCAGGTTGATGCGCCGCGCCAAACGCGTTACACACGCGTTTGAAGAAAGTTCGGCTCCTGTTGCACCCCATCACGAACCTCGGTGTCTGTCTCCCTTTGCTGAATCAAGGTGGGCCACAAAGTCATTTCTTGGTTCATTCCGGAGATTTGGACCTCAAAACTTGTTGCCAGGTCCCTCCAAGATCTATTTGCACCACACGGAGCGTCTGGGATTCGCTTCTGGTAGCTGGCCTCTCCCTGTCCACTTTACCTCGCGAGCCCCTAAAGCTCCACTTAATCGTTCAAACACACTAGCAGCCCTGCTAGAGATGTCCTCCAACCTTAGAAGCAATGGCCTCCAACCTACTAGAGATGGCCTCCAACCTAGAAGCGATGGCCTCCAACCTAGTAGCGATGGTGCTAATGCAACAAGCATCGCGCCATAAGTAGTCCAAGCCGTCTTTGGAGCGGAGACCGCGCGCGATTCGGAGAAGTCATCCAACAAAAAACAAGTTCTGGGCACTTCTCTATAGAGGATTCTTGGACTGAGGCAAAAGCTTTGAACAATCAGGTCCAAGTGACGACAATGACGTGTGGGTTCGGGGCTGTTGGATTCCCCGGCCTTCCCCGTTGTTCTGTGATCGGTCATGCTCGGTGGCGTGTCTTTTGGGGGGAACCAGGCATCACCTCACGACCTTCAGCTGAAAAAAAAAACCTCAGCTAGCCGACAATTGTATGAAATCAAGGAGGTCAGTTATAAGAAGGGTAAGTCACTGAGGCCAACCATCTTCAGGTAAGTAGAGTATACCTCCAGGTCACTTTAAGCCTGTGAATTTCTCCGACCCAATCCTTTTCCTCCGAGCGGCAAAGACTAAGATCTGGTCTGCTGGGCAGCGCTGTGTCTGTAGCGATCGGAGCGTCGACATGAGGAGCTGCGTCCGGCTGCTGGTCGTCGACCTCAACGGTCTTCCCACAGCGGTGGAGAGCCGTGCGGCACGGCGGCACGGCACGTGTTCTTTTCGTCGCGCGGTGTTCGTCCCCTTTGTCATCCTTTGTCATCCTTAGCTGCGTACCGTACAATATGTTTACCTCATGTTCTTCGAAAGAACAAACGTTCTTTTCGCCATGATCTGCCTGGTTCTGGACTGGAAGTCCAGTTCTCGTCTCGACCATCTGTGGCAGCGTCAAATCTTCGTCCTCTCAACCGCTTGGTGACAGGAACATATGCGGATATCAATGAAATGCAAAGAATATTGATTGGCCATGCAAATCCATACAGTACCCACTGATCATCATAATTGGAAACATCAAAAGTCCATCTTGTCAAACCTTTGATTCAGTTTGGGTTCCGCAAGACAATGGACCAAATCAATCGAGTGAGAGCCAGAGGTTTCGCAGGCATTGGCAACCCATACAGTAGCAGGTTCAATCATCTGACCTGCAGCCCACCTTTCACCAATCCAAGCATCAGGGAGACAACCACTCGGTGTTTACGCGCACAGAGATCTGCATGCCCATTCACTTCCAAATCCTTCAACCGCAGCTCTAAAGATACCTCGCCTGGGCACCGTTGGCGCACAACAAACTGCCGGCTGAAAGGATTCAAGCGGTGCTGTTGAAGGCATGGGCTTGCATGGGCTTGCATGGGCTTGCATGGGCTTGGGTGTGACAACTCCTGAATGGCTAAGAATGGCATGGCTAAGTTCTTAGGAAAGAACATGAAGGAACCAGAACTCAGCTGAGCTGAAGACTTCTCAATCCCTAAGAGGTAGGACTCCGTTCCGCTCTCTTCCGTTCCGCTCGAATTATAGCGTCCGTCTTGGACGGAGCCAAACTCAAAGGTTCAAATGATGGACTCAAGCCTCTCAACATGACGGCCTTACATGTCTACCATTCCGATAGCATGTGGCCAAGTGCCATACCAGCTACCATACGTATGCTGTGTTTCTCGAAGTAGTGACATAAAAGGAAAGAACATGTCATCTTCGCATCACCACCTGAGCTTTGATGGTAGCGATGTTCTTGTTCCGTAGCTTTCCACATCCAACCCGCGACACGGGTTGCGACAAGGCTTGGAAACCAACCGAAACCCAACATCTGGGCGAAACATGGGGCCGAAATCCACGCAGATCCAAACCGAGACTTCGGACCCCCAACGCCTGAAGTGGCGACCCGACCCGCGAAAACAAAGTGAGGAGTCCGACTGAGAATGAAGAGTCGCCATGTGATGATTTTTTTTAAAATACTTTGCAAATCGAAAAAAATAGATAAAAACACACACTTGAATCCAATTTTTTAGTCACCTTTCATCGGCTTTTCAGCCACTTCGTTCCTGTTCGGTCTCTGAGTTGCTGAAGGATCTGCTCGTTGGGCTGTCTAAAATCACCTCCACCAGGGGGTTGCGGCAAGTCTGACCAAAGAGTTCATGCTTTTTCCATAGAACAACATGATCAGGAGCTTTATAAGCCACTGTTTTCTGGACAAACGATATCTGACTAATGTTTGTGAAACAGGTTTTTGGGTCAGCTTTCGACAAACAACAAGTATGCTTGTGGATTCAAACGAGAAGCAAGGATCACAGTAGCCACTCATCACGTATTCACATTACAAAATCAATTTGTACTGTAATGTGCCGCCGATCGGAGACGAAGGTTTGTCCAAGCTCACTAGTAGACATTCGACATTCTTCCCACCTCTAACAGTAGCCATTTCCATCATCCATTAAATTGTCCTATCTACATGTCAAAGCAGCTTCCTAATCACTTTTCACTGGGGTGACCTTCTTGTCACCCACACCGACCTGTCTGAATTTGGTCACGCCACGTGGACGAATCGACGACTCACCGGTCCCGTCAACGGTCCGGTCGCATCGACGGTCCGCCTCTGCAGGTGGCCATGAGGGAATGAAGATGACGCCCAGCAAGATGGGCAGAAGGCTGATGCACTCGGAGTAGGACGAGGCGGAGGCGACGGAGTGTTTTTTAGGGAGAGGCGAGGTGACGGAGGAAACATGGGGAAACTCATGGAAACTCAAAGACTGGGAGGGCAATGGAGGGCTGGAAGAACAGGGTGAGGATGGAAGTGAACTTGGTGAGCACTGCGATGACATATCAGGGTGGCAAAGTATATCATTTAAAAGATCTAATGAATCACCAGTGGTAAGCAGTTGTAGATCAGCATCATCTTCCAGTCTGTGTTTGGCTGACTTTCAAAAGGGTACAAAGCTTCTATGACAGGAGCCCCTTTCATTCGGTTCCGTTTCATTGTGTTCAGTCGAAATATCAATCTTTGACTCATCTATCTCTTACAGGTTCTTTCTTCCGTTCTGTCCAGTTTTGTGAGGGCCATCTAGATCTGAGGCTTTCCAGGATCTCTGGATGTCTCGCAAACAGCCTCACGTTCCCTTCCCTTCCGCAAACGGATGCTTCGTCCAAGCCACATTGATCAAAAACGGATCGGTGCAGTTTGTCGCCCAACACATCACGTCAAAGCGACATGAGAGATGGCTCGTAAGCGATGGCTCGTAACTCGTAACTCGTGTCTTCGAGGGTAGATGGTATGAACGAACGGGGATTGGAGGGAGCAAAGAGACGCTGTCAACGGCGCTGCTGCGGGAGGTTGCTGCAGTTGTTTTTGCGGGGTGCCCTATCGCCGCAACGCACTGATCTCCGGAGTGGACACATTTACAATACACATTAAAATCTTTAAAGCCTCCTATTGCAGCTCTGGGATCACTTCTGGCCAGAATTGTTGATATGATTGAGAGCCTGAAGCCCCGTCTGACCAACGGGCGGTTTTTGCAACCGGAACAACTGCCCGAAACCAGGAGTCCGATGGCGGTCCTAGTTCAAACTAAGGAAGAAAAGGAGGCACCAGCAGAATCGATTGAAGGATTGAACAATGCCAAGGCACAATTACCCCTCAAATACCACCCATACAAAAGGTTACTGGGGATTTCCATGATAGATATGCCCGTACGTACAATGTTCTTTGATTCGATCATCTTGGATACAAGAAACACGGCTCATGTATCCCAGCAATCATTTTGTTGCTCCTCAGGCTTGGAGGCCAAGGGCATCCCAGGGCAGTATCAATATTTTCAGAGTATGACGTCTTTTGGTATGTTTTGGTTGGGTACCACATGGTACCACAAATAAACATGAAGTCTGAACAACTTAAAAACCTGCCGCACTTGGGTAGAGGATGGTAGAGGTACATTCCGGAATCACCGCACCCTGCGCACCCGACGCCGGCGGCCATGCTTTTTGGGGCGCGCCGTCGGCGCACGGCCGATCTTCAGCGCAGCGCCGTTCATCGGGCGCATCGGACGGCGTGGCTTCCAACTGCTTGAAGCCTCGGGGGATGTGGCGTGGCTTCCATCGCCTCGGTTCGGTCCTTCGTCTAAAACATGCTCCCCTATTGTGCACGTACCGATGTTTGTCGTACGGCCCGAGTCACCACCATACCATCGTTTGTGTCTCGTGTTCATCGAGTCCCGTGGGGTTAGTCTCAAATGGCAGATTGTACTGAAGGTTGATTGCTTTTCCAATGCAACGGACAAAAACATGAAAAACACACCTGAAAAACCAGCTTCAGGGAATCTACTAAACCACCCAGTATCAAAGTAAAACATACATTCCCTGACCTTAATCCAGTGATCCTCCCAGCAATGAACAGTGCTTGCCAAAGTCTTAATCTCCGGCTTTATATACAAACGGTTGCTGAAATCGCCTTCATGGCATCTGGAAATGACAACGAAGCTTGTGTCGGTGTGTCCATCTGCTTCCTTCGCCCCATCTTGCAAGAGAGGCATTGTCTTGAAACCCTGCACCCTGGTTGACCAAACGACATCAACAGCATGGACTTCCAGGGAGGTCAAACAACCATGGTTTGGGGAACCACTCTCGCGCGCGGGTCTTCTGCTTCCTCCGGTACGGCGTACAGTTTATACTTGACATTTTGGGACCTATGGCAAATGTCGAAGTCTCTGCATTCCATGGATTCAACATGATTCAACATCCTGATCTGATAGCTTGTAAGTCCTGCAAGTCCTTCACATGTGGCCGTCAGTGACTGTCCCAGCTGCTCTCCAAGGGGATTCGCAGCACAGCAGCACCGCCCATTGCAGCCACTAGCCAACCTTGCGGTCTGACGGTCAAAGCATGGCTGGGATATCTGCCGCTAGGATGCCCCCCTTGTTGCGCCATGTCGTGGTGTTTTCCAGGTTTTCTCAATCAACACATCCCTTGAAAAAAGACTGAGAGAGGACTAGGACTCCTTGCACATAAAGCTGGCACTTCACTTCAAGAATGAGTGCCCCGACCATCTTGTTGTCGCCCCAAAGGTCCGCTGAAACTGCTGGGAGCTTTCAAAAGGCTCTCATCTTCCAGCACAGGCGTCGCCTCCAAAAACGGAGGACGGTCGCCGTCGCCCTCGCGCAATCCGTGGCCGGTGCCAGTGGGTCAGTGGGTCACCAGAAAACCACCAAAAACCACAGGGTCGTCATAAAGAGACCTCTACACTGCTGTGGAGCTGGTTTAGAGTCCAAGAGGAGCTGATTTGCATGGTATATCATGGTATACATCTTTTCAATCAGGAGGTCCACATGTTCCTGGAAGCTTGCTTGCAACCGCTAATGCGTTTTCTGCGGGAAAACATACAAAGATGGGCGCAGAGCCATGGCAAGAGAAGTCCTGCAGAGATTCCACCCACTCAAGCAAACATACAGGCATGCGCATGTAGTATGTTCATATTCATTGAAGGGTCCATCATCCAAGCTATATACGTGGGATCAAACGATGACACATTTCATCTACAAGGAGTAGAGCACATCCTATGCCACAAACAAAATGAGTAGTTAGGCATCTAGTCCCTGACGGCTTGTCATACTTTACTAGTTGCCTCATGAATCATGAATCCTACAGGCAAACCCAAAGTGCTCTTTGCAACGGTTGAAGGTTGATCTCCTCTTCAGCACATCATTTGACACCACGACGGTCTATTTGAAGTCCCTAGCCACAAGACGCGAGAGAAACAAGTGGTTGCACTCCCTGTGCGTAGCCTTATTGGACACCGTTTCTATCTATTTGGGGATCACCATAACCCTTAAGCTTCACTCTTCGTGTTGCCACATTCGGCCAGCCGCATTTGGCCCTGACAGCCACGTGGCCCACAGCCGCGCGCCCCAAGCGCTTGTACCGGCGCCACCGGTGGTCACCGCTGTGGCGAAGCGGAGGACACGGAAGGTCCTTGAGGGGGCCGGTCCATGCGAACGACCCGGGGATGGTCAACAGAGCTTCTTGTTCCTAGTAGCTACCTGCTGCTAGTAGCGATGCCAGGAGCCCCTAGTAGCGGCCGATCGCTCCTAGTAGTGATGCCAGGAGCCCCTAGTAGCGTCCGATCGCTCCTAGTAGCGATGCCAGGAGCCCCTAGTAGCGTCCTTGCTCCTAGGTGCGATGCCAGGAGCCCCTAGTAGCTTCTTTTTCCTGGGTTTTGACCAAGATTTACATGGTTGTGGGTCTTTCAACCGGACACCCTGATTGACCACCAAGAATGAACTGAATAGACTAGGTAGATGGGAGGTCAACCTACCCTGGCCCAGAGTTACATCCCATCCTCCAACATGTTTGACACTTTCACCATGCTTCACCCATACTTAACCCAGAATCTCCTGGCGGTCTCCCAGGCACCTTCCCACCTCACTGATTTGTCAAGTGGCCCTGAAATCAAGAAGAAGATCGCCGAGCTCTGGGGGAAGAGCGGTTGGCCTCGCACCAAGCAAACGGGGTGAAGAGGTCGGTCGTGTCGCCATCAGCCTCCTTCAGCTCTCGTGGGAATGGGGAAGACTGACCTATGCAGATGACCGACTTACCTATAAGATACTAAAGGTTCTCTTCTTGTTTCTAATAGCTTCTTGTTACTAGTAGTAAGGCACTTGTTACT
>CAXAMN010021529.1:460956-532580 GCA_963970005.1 Durusdinium trenchii | reverse complement strand
TTGTTACTAGTAGCGATGCACTTGTTTCTAATTCCCCAAACAGTTTACTGTTAGGGGTTCTCAACGCTTTAAAGAATGGTCGCCTTGGTGCTGGATGGTCTGATCGGGTTCGCGACCGGCTTGTCTCCCACTTCCTTGCACTTGTTTTCCACTTCCTTTCATTTGTCTCCCACTTCCTTGCATTTGTCTTCCACTTCCTTTCATTTGTCTCCCAGGCTGGGCGCTTGTGGTCGGGTTCCGGTTCCAACAAGTTTTCGGGGGGGGGGTTAGGACGGGACTTTAATTTTTTCCTAAACAGTTTACTAAGACGTGTCCGCCCTTTCTGTCACTGCTGGTGTCCGGCCATTTCCGCTGGACATGCAGAATTTCTATTCATTTGTCTCCCAGGTTTTTATTTGCTTTTGTCTCCCAGGTTCGGTGCCTGCACTGCTGGTGTCCGCCCTTTTCCGCTGGCCATGCAGCATTTCGATTCATTTGTCTCCCATGTAATTTCTTTCCTTTTGTCTCCCAGGTTCGGTGCCTGCACTGCTGGTGTCTGCCCTTTTCTATTCATATGTTTCCCATGCGAATTCTTTACTTTTTTCGGTCACTGTGTCCGCCTTGTCTCCTTTCTGTCTCCTTTTGTTTCCCCTTCTTGTTGGTCACTGTGTCCGTCTTGTCTCCCTTGTGTCTCCTTTTGTCTCTCTTCTTGTTGGTCATTGTGTCCGCCTCGGCCTTGCAACTGTCTCCCTTGGTCTCTGGTCATGTCTCCCTTCTTGTGGGTCACCGCGGCCGGCCTTGTCTCCCTTCTGTTTCCTTTTGTCTGCCTTCTTGTCTCACTTCTTGTTGGTGGTTGTGTCCGCCTTGTCTCCCTTCTGTCTCCCTTTGTCTCCGGTCTTGTCTCCCTTAATTCTTGCTGTGTGCGGCTTGTCCCTGTTTCCTTTTGCTTCCCTTCTTGTCTGAGGCGGGCACAGCAGCCCAGATCTGGGAGAGGGGACAGACACAGCAGCTCAGAGCTGGGTGACAAACGTAAAGGATTGCAAAGGACTGCAAGGCAGAGGTGCAGCTGAGAGACCAGAGGCGGACGGAGCAGTCCAGCGCCAATGTCATGGAAAGGATTCTTGTTGGTCATTGTGTCCGCCTTGTCTCCCTTCTGTCTTCCTTTGTCCTCTGCTGTGTTGCAGTCCGTTACATGTCTCCCAGCTCCGGACTGCTGTGTCCACCTCTCGCTTGCAATCCTTTACACTTGTCTCCCAGTTCTGGGCTGCTGTGTCTGCCCCTCGCTTGCAATTCTTACATTTGTCTTCCAGCTCGTTGCTGTGTCCATCTGGGCTGCTGTGAATCCTTTACATTTGCCTCCCACCGCTGGGCTGCTGTATCCGCCTCTGCCTTGCAATCCTTAAATTTACATTTGTCTCCCAGCTCTGCTCTGACTGCCGTGTCCGCCTCTGCCTTGCAATCCTGTACATTTGTCCTTGCAATCCTTTGCGTTTGTCTCCCAGCTCTTTTTCTGCTGTGTCCGCCCCTGCTTTGCAATCCTTTGTCTCCCAGCTCTGGACGTCGCAAGCTCTAGTTGCAGAGCGTTCGGATTGGGCAAAGCACAGACTTTGGGGTCTACGGTGGTGTGATAGCGTCTTGTTACTATATTCCTTGGAAGCTATGGCTAAGTGTGAATTTCTCAAATATTGTCTGTGGTTGGCTGTCCAGTTCTCGTGCTCCTTTGTTTTGAGAAACACCTTCGCCACCCATTTTCTGCCGCAACCCTACTTCGTCCCTGGTTCTATCGCCTTCTGGCACCAAGTGCACCGTGAGCTGCTGCCATGGAACAGTCTTTGGCCTCGGCACTGGGCTCTGGTCTTGATGCACCGTGCTACTTGGTACCGACTCCAGCTCGGTACGATCAGACCGGCTGTGGGTCACAGGATAAGGCTTAAGGGTAGGTCAGGACCTACGAAGGTCGTTTGGTAGAGGGCTCCAGCTTCTGACCTCCATTTCAACTGTGGGTCCAACCGTCTAACCTGCAAACCGTCTAACCCCTCATGTCAACGACGCCACGCAAAGGCGCACGGCGCACCCGACACCGTGCTGCCGCCGACGGTGTCGGCGCCCACCGCGCGCCGATGACCGCCACCCAGGTGCTCGATGGCCGTGAGCCCCGGGAAGGAGCGCAAGAAGTCGAAGAGCGAGGCCTCCTCCACCTGAGTCGAAGTTTACACGGTTTGACCGACCGGAGAGGCCAAGGGAAAATCGAAATGGCCTCCAACCCGATGGAGTTCATCTCAACTTCACAAATGGCCTCTCCTGTCTGCTTCATGTCGTCTGAACGATTCTCGAGACCCTTCGCAGCATCGAATTCACCGACTCAGCGCCTCAGTGAAAGGATCCGCCGGATGTGCCAGTCGCCAGGCCTCGTGTAGCGACCCTTCAACCGCTCGACCCTTCCACGGGTTTTCTGCCTCCCCTTTTGGCATGTGCACTGTAAGCAGCGGTTTTGATTTGCTTTCATGGGTTTATGTTTGGGATATGCTGGCTATTCAGTCACTTGCCTCTTTGCCGTTCATTCTAAATCTTTTCTCCAATTTTTTTTGGTAACCCATCCACCGCAATTGCTGTGCGCACTCACAGCACTGCTGGTCTGAATATGTGTCTTGAAATATGATCGAGTACTCTAGGACTCCATATGACTCCATATATGACTACCAGGCTTCATTTTGGAGCCGCCATTTACTCAAAATCAAACCATTATATCCATGTTCCATCCATGTTCCCTATGCCGCCTATCCTTCGGACCACTAATAAATTGGCCTCGCCGAGCGACCAAGACTTCCACTGCCCAGTGCCGCTGTCCGCTCTCGCGCATGGAACTCTTCATCGCAACGGGGGCACATTGGAGGACCGCGTTCCGGTAGCCCGCCTCGGAGGCCGATCGGCTGATAGGCACGGAGAGAAGGGTCGCAGGTCACACGCGTGAAGAAGAGTTCCAATCCTGTCCTGTCGCCAGTGATTGCGATTTGGTCTTGATCTGTTGCAAGTCCTTGACGTGTTGCTGGTCATACCGCTTGCAGTCCCTGCTGCTTTCTGCGGGAGTGCGTGATCCCTTTTGCCGCCAGGATTGGTCGCGTTCTGTAGGCTTTTCACGGATTTGTTGAGCCATCCAAGTGGCCGAAAGCTGCCGGCTGTCGACAATCTCTGGATGAAAGGCCCAGATCAAAGCACAACCTTTTGCACATCTGGGCATGGTGGAGTTGGTTTCATTGTGTTTTTTTAATGTGTTGCCTGAAGGCTGACGACATGCTGATGACATTGAAAAATACCGTATCAAGTTTTTTCCAATGCAAAACAAAAAAGACATGAGAGTTAGTTCACCGTAAACACAGGAATAGCCTGGAAGTAACACCTGTACTGCCTGTACTTGATGCAGTGAGCTCAATTTGCTTCAATTTGGAAGCTTCACAAGTTGAATGTGCAGAAACGGCAGTGGGTCAAAACCTCCACCAAACCATGGAGGCTTGCCCATCCCTGGTGATCTTTCTTGATTCATTTGGCGTGGTCAACCAAGGTCCCCCGGACCACATGACGACTTGTGAGTGAGGGCTCCATGGACTGAACATGGACCGTTTGGACCTTCTCCAAGGAACAAATGAATTGATCCGCTCGCTGTTCATCCGCCGCCGCAGCTGCTCAACACTCAGCTGCGGCCACCAAGTGCGTCTCCTCGCAAGACCAGGCCGAAGCAAGTGCCGGTGGCACGAGTTGCTCGGTCGCAGGTTCAGGTCGTCCGGATCTCAGAGTGGATGCAGTTGTCCGGTCTGTCCGGCATCTTGTTGAGCTGTGGCTCTGATAAATCACTTGACGAACACGAAAGAAACTATGTCGGATAACTTACCCATTGACCTGTCACTGAGTGGTGAATGATTTGATGTTCAGCATCGGTCGTCACTTGGACAGTTCCCGGAACGGGCGTTGACTCCGCGCTTGCGACCCCCGGTGCCGTCCGTGGCGGCCTGGCAAGTTCGAAGTCGGCCCAAACTTCTGGGAGCCGCTCCAGCTGCAGATTCGCTTGCGCGCGCCGTGCAAGCCTCTGCAGATTCGCTTGCGTCCTTCTGCTATTTTAAGTGTTTTGCTTGGGGGAGGTGTTGGGAAGGCGGAGACTGAAGGGAGTAATCGGGAACTGGACTTATCCTTGTTTGTTTTATCAAACCAACGAGTCGGAGAATACAGGATAATAGGTCAATGTTCGTCAGAGAATTATATGGTTATATATGATTTATACTGTTTTATAGTTACTTAAAAATACTTGCTGAACAATTAGCCTGGATGTCACTCCAACTTTGGATGTTCAAGTTTCATTGGGTTGCCATCACTCCACCCATCGCCAGGAAACAGCAGGGCTGGCAAGGGCTCGCCAGCAGCCAAGCAAAGGCTGACCTCGGAGGTCAAGCAAGGCTTCTGTCAATCAGGTGCCAGTTTTGTTCTGCTACAGCATGTGCCCATAAAGATCATCAAGTCGACATATGAAAGTAATTATACCCTGAATAAAGCTAAGCAAACCCCAAAACAGATTTATAATGATTTATAAATACACCCTAAACAAGCTAACAGTTTTCACCCCTGGACCTATGATATACTCGAGGACAAATTCTACTAAACCCAGGGGGGGCCATTTACTACTCAGAGTCTCAGATGTGGACAAATTGTCATTACTTTCATGTTAAAATTGCTACTCAGGTATTGCCAGAAGGGTCTGGCCGTGACTGGTTTAAAGTCTAAACAAGTTGGGACAAGAAGAATGCGAACGAACTGATACCAGTGAAGCTTGCAACTGCCAATTGAGCTTGTCGATGGGCGTGGCAAATCAGAGTCACAGCGTGTTGTCCTTGTTGATCTTGAGTCTGAAACCTCTGTTTGGGCTAACCTCCTAATGCAAACTCCAAAACAGCATACAGCTTGTGCAATGTACCACCTTGGGTCACTAAGAAACGGATCGCACCCCACAGCCTTCACTTCTGTGCAACCGGGCGACGGCGAGGTCGAAGTCCCGCGCAGCGGCTGGAGCTTCGCCCAGCCGCAAAAGCACCACTCCGCGGTTGAAGGCGTGGACTGGGTTGCCTGGCGACGGGGGTGGATGACATGGTTGGGGGAACGGATTGCAATTATTCGTGTAGAATAGTTTAGACTTGAAACTTGTTTGCCACAAAGAATGGAATCACAGAGAATCACTGCCGAAGCATACATTCACTTGAATTAATTATATACCAAATATACGCACCGAGTGGTGGATCAAGGATATACAAGGCTCACATCTGTGGTCAGGATATGTTATATAGGATACTTCCAAAAAGGTCAGTGATGTTAACTTGTAGTGCCTAAATTTCACTAGGGCACATCCTGATTTCATTGTTTGTTGCAGCTCCATGATTCCCGAATAATATGGTCTGCCGCCTACCATGATACATGGATACATGAAGGATTCTTGAAGTTGCCTTGCATGTCCTTGCATGATGTTTCTCATGCGATCGTGACCCTCCATCACTCTGCAAGGACGCCGGTGGAACCCACATCAGACGCAGTGCACTTGGCCTCGGCAAAAGAGCTGTGCAGTCCAGCGATGTTGCCGTGGAAAATGGCGAGGCATCCAGTGATTGGGGTGGTTATGTCTATTTTTCCTGGCAGACTTTGCTGAATCACGTATCTTGCTTCAACAGCTCCTGATTTTGACAGTCGTTTTATTGATCACCAAAACACATTCGTCCAAACCCGCACCGACGGGTTTCCGCCGGGCGGCAAAGAGGGCCGCTGCATTCTCCAGAAAGCCCAGGAGCTCCAAGCAGCACGCCAAACACCAAATCAAGAGCCTTGGTCCAGCTATGATGCGTCCCTCCAAAGAACCCAGCCAACTCTCCCAGATCCGATCCGTTAGACTCATTAGACTATATATAGGGTCTAGATTCTGGAGACAAAAGAGCTCCGACCGAATGAGGATTCATGTGGATTCAGAGTCAGCTCGTTTTACCAAGTACATCCAAGTACCAATCCAAAGTCTTCAACAAGAAAAGACTGAACCCACTCACTTGCCCAGCGCTAGGATGAAGAAGACAACAAAAGGGCAAAGAAAACAAACACAAAAGTCTTCTCAATGGTGCCTTGTTTGAAAACAGTGTTTTTTTAAATGTGTTTTTTCCAAAAATTGTCAGATCCTTTGCACAGGACTGCTGAAGCCCTCCAGGCGCAATTGTTCCTATCCCACGCAAGCCAAAAACTTGAGACCCCATGTCCAATTCATGCGCCTCCGGAGAAAAAGGTGCAATTCCTTTGTGACTTCCACAAAAATGACCAAACACACATAGAAAACACACAAAACACGTGTTTTGGCTCGCTCCAAAACACGCCACGTGACACGCCTAAACACACGGCCCAAGCGACAGGTGCCGCGTCTCCGGCGTGCCGGAGCCCACTAAGGCCACTTCCAGGTCTGCCTGGACTTCGCATCGATTCGTGTCCTTACAGGGGAGGATGGATCGGTGTTGTTTTTTTCCGACCTAAGTATCACTTGGGAATTCTAATTACTGCTATATTATATATAATATATACTACATCACAGTGGTTTCAGAGTGGCACAACTTGGGAAGTTTTGTTGTGCAATATGGACCCCCATCTAAAAGACATCTTGATCATCTTGAGGTCTGCGCCATCTACTCTGACACCACTGTAAATTCATTGGATTTACTGTGACTCGTGACTAAATTATAGTTGCGTGATGTTGTGTGAGCGTGTGTGTGTTTCTCTTTAATGGGCAATGAAAAGCAATGGGGAGCACCGGGAAAACTAGGGAATGTCAAGAAATCAAAGGGGACGCTGCGGAATAGCCCCGGTGAACATCATCTCTTTGCACAATAGAAGCATCTGCGTGGGTTTCAAACTTGGCTATCACCCAAACTCACTCTTGAGTTCTTTGTGGTGGACATGACCGCGGCCCCTCGTGGTGACAGTTGTAGAAACCCTTGTGATTTCTCATGTAGAGTAGATCGAGTCAAATGTTCATGAGTTTGAGCAGCAACAACAAGAAGTGGAATTTTGCCTGGATGTACCTGTAATTAAGTAAAGCAGGTCTCCCAAAGACGTCTCGTTTCAAGTTCTACTCACTCTCGGCGTCCCGGTGAGGTCTGCCCTCGGCCTGCGGCTCGGCTAAGGCTTGGCGCAAGCGCAAAGCCGTTGGTCGGCAGGGATGCAACCTTGTCCCGCTTGACGCCGTGGGGGACGCCGTGGAAGAGAAAAGGGTGCAGTTTTTAAATGACTCATCTTGAAACGCGATCTCAGATTTTATAGCATCAGCGGAGCGTCTTGATGAGTCTTGAGGTGTTTCAACCATTGGTTGGGCAGTCGTCTACCCATACCCCCACTTAGAAGAAGTTGATGTTCTGCTCTTAACGCGCCCGGTGTGGTGCTGTCCAAGGGTCGGGATGGGCGGACAGCAGCTCCAACCTGAGCGCCGGCCGATTTTTCCCGCCGATCGCGTTTCTGGAGATTTTGGCACCAGAATCGAAGGTCGACCAGTCAGAAAATTGTTTGTCTGTGCATGTTTTTGCTGCTACATGTTGAAAACATCTTTTCTGTGAGGCTTCTTGTTTGTAAGCCAATCCCGCACCGACTGGGTGGTTGACAGGGTTAATTGGGTTTGCAGATCTCTCATCCCCCATGGCCTTACCTTAAAGTTCAAAAGCTCACAAGACCAATTCAAGCAGCCTAATGCCATCCAACACATTCCCTTTTTGGGGGTGGATCTTTCAGCCAGACTGACTGCGCTGGCCAAGCTGCATATGCCAATCTTGGATCCCTGTAAGTGCTTGGGATGTTTCAGGATAACTTGGGCAAGGATCTAGAACCTATATACAGTAGATGGGCCTTTTGAGAGGCAAGACATGTGTCGGTAGCAAGCGGAATCGTACTGTCCACACGCTCTTTTCACTGCGAAAGCGAGCACGGTATAGCTCAAGGGCCCTAGGAGCCAAACGGCGGCAGACACAACATAGTGTGACAACCTGGCTCAACAGAATGAGATCCTACCTCAAATTCACACTCAACCTGTTCTACAGGTGTCACACGGCTATACATTGAAACTCTTGTGTCTTCCTAAGGCATTGGAGAAATCTACTTCTGCTTCTGTACAGTGTAGTGGCACTCCCTCAGCACTCGAAGTAGCAGATCTGGTTTCATGGACTTCGTTAGACAGTCCGACACCATCGTACTGGTGGCAATCCAGATCAACTTGTCTCCTCCACTCTCGAAAGCAATCCATGTTGGTCTTCCTTCTTGCCACAAATTCTCATGGATTCCTTGCAACTCGATACCAAGGCGCTTGTCACTCACCTTGGCCAGGACTTCCTGATTGAGGTGGTCAGAAAGCGAACGGCAATCAGTCATCGCCAAATGCGGAATGCATTCACGGGCATCATCTTCCCATGTCTTCAAACTGCGAATCTTGCCCTTGATCTCCGCAATCACACCTCTCAGCTTGTCACCTGTCTCGAGTCCGTTCTGGAGGGAATACGTTTCGGCCTGGAGAGTGCTGCGGCAGACTCTCTTAATTGTCGTGGATCCAAAAGACAGTGGCATCACCTTATAGGTGGTCGTCTTGTCATCCTTGATCTCCTTGAGATCACCCAGAAAATGGATCCTGCCCTGTTGCGACTTGTAGTTCTTCTCGTTGGAGAAGGAGGCGTCTGTGACCGTGATCACACCAACTTCACTCCATTGGAGATGAGCCGCGGGAAAACACAATGCCACATCGTGACCTTTGTGTGCCAGGACAACGACTGCGTTAGCGTCTGCCAACGTGGACACAGTTGCATCTTTAATGCCAGACTGCAAACGGCTTACCCTGTAACCAAGGTCAGGCCTGGTCTGTCTCGAGATCCAGGCGAGCGATCCGGTGATCGATCTGAGCTTCGTGATGTCTCCTTGCTGAAGACGCTCACTGCCTAGCCTAGATCCAACATCTGCTCCATGAATCTTCCTAGTGTTATCTGCTGTGTCGACTTTGATGACCTTGTCATCTCCTCGCACGAACTGCTTCCCACAATATCGAAAGCTGTTAGTGTCTGAGCTGCCGACACTGAACTTGGCAAGAAAAGACTTCATCACTTCCTCGCCTTCCGGAAGAAAACTATAAAGCAAGTCGTCCACGTGAGTGCACATGAGGGCACAAGCATCTCCTCCCTGCTCACCTGGGAGGTAGTACAATCCTGGGAAAAACTGGCTTGCCTTCAGGCCGCTCTTACGTGCATCGGCATCCAAACGCAACCAAAAGCCTCTTCCTGAGTCCGTGATTCCGTATACAGGGACCCTCACGAGAAAAAGGACATTGGGTTCTACACCTGGCAAACCTCCTCTTGGCTGACGCATGAGAAGGACGCGATCCAATGGTCGTCCCTGGAAATACGCCGAGGTGATATCAGCTGAATGGATGTCGGCCTGATGACAGGCTGCCCAACTACAGACGAGACAGTGCATCTCGACATCGGCCGTTGGACTATCTGACCTCAAACCCTCTGTCATTTCAAAGTTCCCGCACGAAACTAGTCTGCTTTTATACATGGGCTTGTAGTCAGGATCTCTCCCCTTCTTGTACTCTGCCTTGTCTACATCCACCCATTTGGATGGAATGCATTGGTGCCCTTCGTCAATGAGCTCTTGCGCTTGTTCTGGGGTCAATGCCACTACTGCTCCGAAATCTTCAAATTTGGACCATTCCTTTTGCCTTGTTTCCTGCAGGGCCTTCTGCACTTCTGGGGGCGCAGATTCATAGTGAATGCTCTTTAGAACCTTCTTACCTAGCTCTGCTTCATCCTCAGTCTGGGCAAGAAAACTAGTCCACATGGCATGTGCTTCTTCTCGATCTTGCTCTGGTAGCTCTCCGTCTCTCTGGCGTGCTCTCTCGAAATGTTCTCGAAGAGAAGCTGGCAAGTCGTTCAAATGATCATACACATGAGGCCATGCATGCGGAGCACTCGTGGATTCCCTGCGGGATGGTTGCAATGAAGTACCGCGTTCACTCTCCGGTTCGGCGACACGGGGCCTCACATTGCGACTACGCTCATTTCCTGTGTCAGGGAACGGACGTGAAACGGAGCTAGCGGACCTACTCAACTCTTCAAGCGCATCTTCACCTTCGGATTGGTCTTCATCAAAGAAATCCGGTCTGATCCCTACATCTAACTCATCATCTTCTGGAACAGGGGGTAGTGAACCAGGATCCGGAAATTGGGGTTCGGTTTCTTGAGATTCGATGTGTATTGGGGATCCGGGTTCGCTCGGATCTGCACGTGCATCAAGGAAAGACTGCTGAACACCTTCCTTGACAACGTTTTCGGGAAAAACAGGCTCACCATGCAAAACAGCATGAGCTAGTGCTTCGGTCGGAGTAGCAATCTTCACGTTTTGGTTGGCGACCAACACTGGAACATTTCCACACAACAACCACAAATTCCTTTCACCTTCATGGCCTATCACCCGACTAGTGGGACTCCATGTGGTGCCCCCCTTTTGATTGTCTCGACGAAAGGTCACTAAATCACCTACTGCATACTCCCGAGGAAGACTGGAAGCATTGCGAGTAAGCGCACGGGACACCCTTGACGAACAATCTAGGTGAACAAATGCTTTCTGGGCTTCCTGTCTGGCCGTGTGCTGTAAGGCGAAAATGCTCTCTGGGTTGTGACGGGCTTCAATAGCTCCAAGCTCGGCGAACCGTTCTTCAGACAATGGACTCGGATCCGATCGGGGTCCTTTTCCAAGTACCCATTGACTAGGTGAGAAACCTCCGACTCTACTAGAGTTGTTCTTGGTAGCTACTACCTCGAGCAGTACCTGCTCAACCTGTTCTCTGCCAATAGCGCCTGTCTCTTTGCAAACCTTCCTAAAGAGTGACTTGACAATGCCTCCATGACGTTCTACACGACCAAGATTCTCCGGGCTTTCCAGAGGAGTGTGGTACACTTGGATTCCATGTTCATCCATGTACTTCTTCATGACACCTCGGTTGTGCAGACCTCTGTCACGTGCAATGTTCACAGGATGGCCACACCATGAGAACCAACGCTTCCTCAGTGCTTTCAGACATTCGGCAGAAGACGGTTGACCGGCACCAAAACGAACAACCTCACATAGCTGAAAAGTAGTACCCAAACAAACCATGTTCAACACTTGGAACTTGTCACCTGAAATGTCGTGAACTTCAAACACATCAATTCCTACAGTGTGGTTGAACGAGTAGTTGTTAGGCAATGCTGTCTTGTGCGTGGCCTTCTTCTGGGATGTTGCTTCACAAGTTTCGCATCTGTGGATCCTGACAGCATCAATGAATTCCTTTCGAACCTTTGCTGCACGAAGGAGATGGATCATCGTCTGCTTGGGGACGTGTCCAAATTGCCTATGCAATCTTCTCACACCAATCCTCACACGTGCAGGCAACTTGCGCCACATCCGGCGTCGTTCGGCTTCATCTGCTGGCAGGCCTGGGATGTCTACTTCATCGACCAGTGTCTCTTCCGAGATCAGGTCTTCTACTGGGTTCACCTGAGCACGGTCATCATCATCCCAGATGGCATCGAACTGCTGTTCATCGTCCATCACCTCTTCCTGCAGTTCACCAACAAATGCAATAGACATCTCATCATCCAAAGTTGTATCATTGGTCCATTCACCTAACCAATCAACAAACTGCCAAGACAAGACATAATTCATGGTCTGTCCTCGAAACCACGATTCGAAAAGCTCAGTCCACTTAGGATCATTGCAGGTGAATGCCAAGTCATGGTCGTTGATATGGGGAATCTGTGGAAACTCATGTCCCTCCCATCTCGGGGTAGTTGCGACGTCAATGTGCAAAAACCAGCTACCACTCATGTCACAATGGGATTCTACTTCACCCAAAATCTTGCCATGTCTCAAAGGATCTGTACTCTGTTCATACTCGATGGCAATGACGATGTTCTTATAGTCTTGCAAAACATCATACCAAATCTTGGAGTCCTCCTCAGGATTGAGGTACTCAGCTCCCACACCGACGTCAAAAACGTCTGCAACACCATCTGCTGCTTGAAGCTCCTGAAAGATGCGGGGATGCGAAGTAATGACCAAGGTTGGAGGCTCAGAAACTGGGACGTCTTTCAGACCAATGCTGGATTTGACCAAAGCATCTTGATGGTTCAATCGGTCAATGCCCTCCAAGACTGCCCTCCTATGCTTCTTACCCATGGTGGTTCTCTCATTGGGGTCAATCTGTAATGGAATGGACAAGACTCCTGAACTACTTGGCTGTGCATTGGGATCTGGAGGGACTTCCGAATCGGTTTCATTGCTATCTTCCAAGTTGATCTCAACCTGTTCTCTCCTATCGAGGTCCCATGCCATATGTGCTACTGGCTCGTAACTTGCGGGCTCAGTGGATGCGGGACTGGTTGGCGATTGTGGCTCAGACTCTGGACGAACAGTTTGAGAAATAATGGACCCTTCTGGTGTTCTTGTGTCCTCGGAACCTGACGTTCTGGATGATTCCCTAAGTCTCCTAGGCTTTGGGGGTGTAGGCGGCACGAACGAGCGAATCTCGGACCTTGGGGCCAAAACGCCATATAGCCTTGCGAAGCACGGTGGGTGAAACTGATGACGTCGGACCACGGCTCTGAGACATTGGCCATGTCTCCTACAGGCGCTCCATTCTGGATGCGCTCCCAGATTGCTCCAGGTTCACGTTTTCGAACGTAGACCGACTTGATCCAACCCCATTTTGTCATCCAGCCTGCTTTTGAGACTGCTGAAGTGTAAACTCCACCCCTGATCTTGATGTCAACTCGAACTCCAAACCATTGTTGGTCTTTGGCTGGCAGATTGCGATTCACAAGCCACAAGGTGCGGTCACGGTTTCCCCAATCCCTAGCTGCGCCGGCCAGAACATGGAGAAGTTCAGGATCCACCTGGTCAACCTTCGGCACCCCATCACTGGTCAAAAGGACCCACAACTCATCTTCCAAAACTGGACGTTGGTCTTCATCGTACCTGGACTTGGACAAGAGTTGGGGCGGCGGACGATTTGGTGGTGGTGGATGATCAGGAGTGCGCGGACTCACAGGCCTCGGCGGAGGTGGTGGAGTCTTCGGCATCGTAGGAGCTGTCTTTACTGTTGATCTGGTCGGACGAATCGGGCTCCTAGACCTAGTTGGCCTCTGGTTGGATTCTGATGTACCAGCTGACTTCCTCCTCCTCAATGGGCTTCGGGACCGTGGATTGCGATTTGCAAGCGACGTCACGGCATCTGTCAACCTCTTGAGGGCTTGCAAAATCTCTTGGCTTCCGCCCGAAGTCTCTTCCGCTGGAATCTCTGGCTCTTCAACCTCAACCTCTTCTATCTCTTCTCCAACCTCTTGTTCGTCCAACTTGATGTCGTTTTCATGGCTGTCATCATCATCAAAATCCGGAACCGGCCTCACAGGCGAGGTCACGGCAGCGCTCGGCATAGGTTTGCTCTTTCGAGATGCCACGGCGTCACTCGCCTTCGGCGGTCGTGAAGATGAAGATGGCCTCGAAAGTACTGGAGGGCAGGCTTTTGGTGGAAGTGAGCGGGCTTTTGCACTGGTGCTGCGAATAGCCTCTTCTCGCGACGGTGGTGGTGCTGTTGAACGCTCACTGGATCGCCACGGCACGTGGTCGTCCGCATCACCTCGAACAGCTCTTGGAGTGTGAACATTCTTTGTATGTGCTGGAGTCAATGTCACAGTTGTATCACCATAAAGCGGCCCACAAAGAGTGCAACGTCCTCCACACGACATCTCACGCCATTCAGGCGAGTGAGAATGGATCACAACACACGTGAAGCCTTTCGAAGCAAGGTGCCTGTGGATCAACATGCTTCCGCCCACAGAACGATGACGCCCTGACTTGCAGCGCACATCCAAAACTCCCTTGTCATGGTGCTCCACAAAGTCGTCCACCTCACGAAAGATGCGGTCAAGACCTCTCTGATCCCTCCTAAGACCATTCAAAATGGCCGGATGCCTTCCCACGTGTCCACGCAACGAAGGATCTTGGTCGGGATCCCACAGCGACTTGGCGTTGATGTACTTCACGGGGATATCACTGCCAACATGCTCTGACAACCTGTCTTCAAACCGGTCACCTCCTGTGACCAGCAAAAACTCACGGCTCTTCAAATTGCCAATGATGTTGCCAAGCGCACGATGGATACCTTCGGCAGTCTGGGCTTGGTACCCTCGCTCTGCCGTATCCAATCTCTCCATCGGAGTATTGAAGGCTGTGAGGGCGACACGAAATTTGCGATGACACTTTGGAATCTTTTGGGGCATGGTGGCTTCGAGACTTTGGACCAATTGTTGAGGGGTAATTGCCAACATCATCAAACCGGTGTGTATGCATCTGAACACTTTGAGGCGTTTTCCATTGATGCTAATGATACCATTCTTGAGGTCCTTTACTAGTCCCAAGTGTGCCTGTGCATGGAGAGACAAAAGCAGCGGAGATCGACCTTTTGACAGCTGGTGGGATTCAAGGACACCATGCACTGGATCTCCCTCGTCGAAATGCAACGAAAAGGGTAACGTGCGGGATCCTTCTGTAGTGGTCCCTTTTTCACCCAGTCCGGCAAAGTTCTTCGATGTCGTGGTCGAAAAAGGGAAGTCGTATCCTAGCTTCTTCAACTTGGCCTCAACAACGTCTCCCCAGTGCTTCGAATGGCAGGTGGAATTACATCCCTCGTCGAGAACGACGTAGATGTTCCCGTCGCATGGGCTGTACATGTCTCTGGCTTCGTGAAATATATGCACCAAACCATCTGTCATCTGGGTAGGTTCCTCCCCATGAAAACAAACGCCGATCCCTGCAAATGGGTCTGGATCTTCGGTGTAATCAACCATGGTGAACGAGTCTCCTTTGCTCTCTTCGATGGACTGGTGGAGGAGCTCGTGCAACTTGATCGAAGTCACGGCCTCGGTTTCGGCTGCCAACGCGACTTGGGCGGCAAATTCAGTCAAAATCTTCTCTAGCATCTCGGGGGTGTGTCCTTCTTCGGGTTCCTCTTCAACCAAACGTTCAATCATTGGGATCCTATCGAGCGGTGCGTTGACGACTTTCTCAGAGGCTGCCTTCCTAGTCTTTTGGAGCTCCATCGGAGTCTCATCCAAAAACGAACAACAAAGCTTGCAATACACACGGTGAACAGACCTGGAAGAACCTCGAAAATCGGTGTCCGAGTGCGGGCAATCGTCATATGCAAACTTCGGGGCTTGCTCTCTACGCTCGGTGGTGGAGTTCCCACAGACAAGGCATGTCTTCTTGATGGTGTATGCTGTGCTCCCTTGTTTGGTGAATTCGGAACAATTCTTGCATTTCTCTTTTGGTGGATATGGTGGTTTCTTCTTTGAGGACCCTTTTGGGATTGGCTGCAATGACGATGAAGAAGAAGCACCACCAACCTTCCTGAAAACTGAAGCTCCCCTGTATTCAAAATGCTGATCAACCCACGTGACGAAAGCCGAAGCGATTGGACTCTTGCCATTCTTGATGGCCCATTGGTGGTAGTCAGGATGTTCATGAAGGATCTGCCAAAATGTCTTCCCCCTGAACTGTCCAGCTAAGAACTTCCTATCGCTCCCCTCAGGCCTTACGAGATCGCTGGGACTCACTGGTGCTTCCGGACGAACTCCTGAGCTGGCCTTCACGGCCATGTGAGCAACGCTGTCGGTTGGAGACGCCGCACCTAGAAAAATCCCTTCGTCCTCGGATGAATCACTCATGTGGGCAATGTGTGCAGCAGGTTTCGGGGCCGATCCAGTCTTCGGGGCATTGGGCATCTTACATTGGGGGTCTCCGGCCCAGTGACCTAAACCACCACAACGAAGACACTTGGATTTCGCCTTGATCTCGGACAGTTTCTGTCGACGTTGCTCAATGCTAAGGTGAGACTTCACTATCTTACCTTTGCCTTTACCTTTCCCCTTGAATTTATCCTTGCCTTTGCCTTTTGCCTTCCCGAAAGCGACGAATGCGGCAAGCTGCAATTGGATAGCATCACCTGAGGAACGTTCTTCGGCATCTTCGCAGTCAACTACTGCATTCAAGGCAATTGCTTCATATTCATCAACATCATCATGGTACTCAAAATCTTCGTATTCAGGATGGCTAGCATGTTCATGTTCTTCAGACTCTTCAATCCCTCCTAGCATGCCTACGAAAGAATCTTCTTCATGATGATGCAAGTCCTCATCTCTCCAATCGAAATTGTCTTCCCAATCGGGATAGATGGCATTGTAACCAGCACGAGGGTATTGGCTACCTTTACCTTTACCTTGGTACCCCTTCTGGTACCCCTTGCCTTTGCCTACCTGAGGCTGAATTCCCCGTCCTGTCCAGGATCGGGACCCTTCACGAAGATGGATTCCACTGTAGTTGTCAACCAGGACTCGTGCAGTACCTTCGAAGTCATCGTTCTTGCGACAAGCCTTCACCACGAGGATCTCCTGCCTGGAAATACCTGACATCTCCAGCAATAGCTCTGTGCGGAAAGCTTCTGAGATCATCATTGTGGGGTCAAGCTCAACCAACAAGGTCCACCAACGTCGTCGACGTTGAGTGTACGACAACATGCTCTCTGTAGGCTGTCTCGACAGTGGTCCTCCATGCTTCTGTCCTGCGCGAAAAAGCTCCTTACTCTCCTCCAAGGCTCGAGGAAACACATGGTTACGTATCACCTCGATGAGACGCTCCAGTCCCCCTGGACGTGCAAGTGTCTCTAGACCTAAGTCTCTGGCAAGCAAAAAGGCATCACCTCTCAAACCTTCTACGATCTTGTTCACTAGGACACTGCGATCGGTGATACTCGACTTGTCTGACTTAACGGACGAAGCCTTCGGTGATGTTGCATCAACCTTCGACTTGGGAGTACCGGCAGTCTCACGCGGCTCGGGCTCAAACTCCTCGGGATAGTGTCCAGGCGAAGGGAATGCGAATCCTTCGTCTGACTCTGGTGGCCAAGGCTCCCCTTCGTCGGCAGGTCCAGTCACGGGATCCTGCTTCTTTGCTGGTTGCGTTTGGGCTTGGTCGTACAGCTTGATGCGGAGTTCGGTTCGAAATTTCCAATCATGAAATGCTGCAGGATCTCCCCAATAAATGTAAGACCCACTCTTGGTTTCCAGGGGGTTGCCTATCCTATCACCAGCGCTACCCGAATGGAACTTGAGTCCAGCAATGGACATGTTCGACGATTCCGACGGAGATTGCTCGGGCGAGCAATCTATTCCGGGCTCTGTCCCCAACGGGATCAGAGGAGGCAAGCGAAAGCACGCAAGGAATGCAAGCTCAGGCTTGATGTTCTACGATTCCAATGACCTGGATCAGTACGTGCCGGAGTCAGGCCGTCACCTGCTCCGCTACCAATGTCGGTAGCAAGCGGAATCGTACTGTCCACACGCTCTTTTCACTGCGAAAGCGAGCACGGTATAGCTCAAGGGCCCTAGGAGCCAAACGGCGGCAGACACAACATAGTGTGACAACCTGGCTCAACAGAATGAGATCCTACCTCAAATTCACACATGTGATCACTTGATCGGTGCCACAGTGAGATTCACTCCTGAAAAAATACCCATGCCCAAAAGCCAAACATAGCCAAGCCCTCTAAAAGCCCATTAGTACTGATTTCTGAGAAAAACAACGGCTGTTCAGTCTCTACGTCCCAGTCCCAGCCGCGTTCGAAGCGTGGACGGCTGCGCTCCAGTTCCTCAAGGCCTGGAGATGGAGGGCTGGGCGGTCTGGGCAGTCTGGGCGGTCTGGGTGACATGTGGTTTGCTTCAACTTCAGGGGGTGTTTCCACAGCTATTTGTCAATGGTGCCTTGTTTACTTCTCCATGTCCAGAGTCAAAACCAAGACCCAAACCCCGTCTTGCTCCTGTACGCTTTGTGTTCAGGATCTCACTCTCACATAGACCAGTTCTTGCTCTGTTGGTGTGCCTTACTCTTCCCCAACGGTCACCCCAAGAAGAAAGTGAGTCTTAAGTGTTTGAACACATCAGTCACACATGAAGTTGCCCCATTGGAGGATCTCGGCCTACGTTTGCAGCATATGGGAACCCGTTTCTCCACAATCCTTTTCGGTGGACCACCTGGCCTCCGAATGAAGCACCTGGCAGTTGGACTCTTGGAAGACTGATCACGGCCTGGCCCATGGCCCAACCCCGGCCCAACCTCCGAACGATCCACGTCCCTCCCGTGACCGCCTGGCAAAGGCACCGCCGTGCGACCGGTCGGCGCCTCTGCGGCGGCGAAGCTCGGGTGCCGCAGCAGCACCAGGTCTGCCGGTGACGCAAACAGGGTGTTCAAGGCCAGGAACCCCCTAGTAGCGTCCTTGGTAGTAGCAAGGCCAGGAGCTACTAGTAGCGTCCTTGTTCCAGTGTTTGGGGAATGGTGAGAGATCCCACTTGCTTTGGGAACGACTTGGGAATTAGAGGGGTGAACCGTCAGACAGTTCGCGAGTGAGTGTGGAACAACTTGGGAATTGTTCGGTCCGGACTTCGAGCCTGAAACGAAACTAATCCCCCAGTCAAGGCGTTGCGCTTTACTGCACCGTGTGTCAGTCAAAGTGAAAGGGAACTGTGGGGTTTTTGACTTTGAAGGTCCATAAAAGCGACCCCGGATTTAGCTGCCGACGGTGATTTCGCTGTTGATCACATCGGTTATTCTCCGGATTCTTTGCTACTTGGTCAAGCATCATGATTCGATGCTTTCGTGGATAGGGTGGCTCACGTGTCCGAAAGAACTGGAAGTGGAATTCTGCACTTCCACTCGCTGAACGATCATGCCGATCATGCGGCCTCGCGATCACGACCTTCGTCAGACGGAACCCGTCAGTCGCGAAGGCGGCGATGCCGACCGTTCGGACCGTTGGCTGAAAGCCTCGGATCGACCTCTTTCGGATCACACGTTGAAGCGAAAAACATGACACGCTGAACCGAACCCGGCGGCTGGGACGGCGGGATCTTCTCTTGCCTGGGAGGCGTCCTTCACACGGGCGTCCCTTGGGAGTCACCTCCTCCGCGTGTGCCTGGAATGGTCTGCCAGAGTGGGCTCCCAGGTGCCCCGTGGCCTTGGGAGTTGATTTTTGGAACATCTTCAGTGTTGAGTCTTTTTATGGAGGACGGCTGTAGAATCCATTCATATGTTATATTCATGTTTGTTCAATCATTGAAGTCCAGTATATCAAAATATGCCGAAGGGAACATAAGGGTGGCCAGGCCAAAGTGTCTGTCATGATGTCAAAATGTTTTTTCATGTGATCTGATGGATAGTCCAAACTCCTCTTTCTCCCCAAAGGCGAACATGCCACCAGACCCCCACGCCTCCCTCAGTGACGAAGCCGCGGACGCTGGCCGCCTTCAACCACGTCGGACAAAGGCTTTGCAACTTGATATAGCTTGGGCCCTGACATTCGGTATACTATGCATACTATATACTATCATACTATACCAGGTTTACTACCCGAAGAAGCAGTTCATCTTGGAGAAAACATCTCAATGTTTCCAGGTCTTCCAGGACTCTTCTGGTCCGACTTGAGGGTCCCTCAATACATGAAATGGCCAGCATATGAGATCGGTCACACTTGGTCAACAATGCTCAGTATCGCAACGACCTGGATGAACTCCATCCTCTTTGTGTTGCGGTCTTCGTGTATATACCCCAAGTTCGTTTACTCATTCAAAAGGCAGAAGGAATGGACTTCCACAGTGGCCGAGCTCGCCCCATTCCCTTGGCTCCAGAAGCGTCGCCTGGCGCGGAGTCTGGAGTGCTTCGCGCGGCTCGCATCGGGACCGAGCACCTGGCCGGAGAATGAAAGGACGGATGTGGGAAACTACAGTAGCTTCTTCTTACTACTAGTAAGGCACTTGTTACTACTAGCGTGGCACTTGTTCCTACTAGCTTCTTGTTACTACTAGTAAGGCACTTGTTACTACTAGCGTGGCACTTGTTACTACTAGCTTCTTGTTACTACTAGTAAGGCACTTGTTACTAGAAGCGATGCACTTGTTCCTAATAGCTTCTTGTTACTACTAGTAAGGCACTTGTTACTACTAGCGTGGCACTTGTTCCTACTAGCTTCTTGTTACTACTAGTAAGGCACTTGTTATTACTAGCGTGGCACTTGTTCCTAATAGCTTCTTGTTACTACTAGTAACGCACTTGTTACTAGAAGCGATGCACTTGTTCCTAGTAGCTTCTCGTTACTACTAGTAATTGACCAATTGACCTTGTTACCGTTGTTACTTTGCATGTTGCAGCTTCTATATAGGGTTGACACATCTTATGAGCAAGAGGGAAGAAGCTCGGCTGCAGCAGCTGGAAATTGCCTGCTGACTGAGGCCAACATACCCGAGGGTGATCCACTGATCTTTTGATCTTCAAAGCTCACCTTCATCTTTTGTTTTGTCACCGTAATCTGTTATATTTTCGGGAGCCATCAACCAAGTTGCAGCCAACTACCCCAAATGGCCGACAAACTTGAAAGGGACAATATAGGAACAAAATGCATCGGAGATTTCTGAGCACAAGCTACAGTGATCCCTGACAAAGAGAACGGTTCGGTTTGAGTATGATGACCTTGCAGGGTTCAGCCACCAGCCGCAAGGATGGTACTGGTGCTCTTTCGCATCCCGACACTCACACTCACCACGATGGCCCAGAGCAGCCGGGCCTTTGGTGGCCTGGATCGTTCATCGCGACGCGGTGCCAAGCATTTGGCCGGAGACCCCGCACTGCTGGGGCGTGGCCGAAGAAACGCCATGGCACGGCACTGCGCGAGTCGCTCTGGCAGTCTGGTGCGTCGTCTAGTTGGTGTGCGGCGTATGGAGTGTGTGTTGAAATGTATGTTTGTTGGAATGCTTGAGTGTGGATCGGCTGAATGGATTATGATCTTTTGATTCTTTTTGCCGTTCTCGGTTGCGTGGTGTTCAGAGTTAAATGAGTTTAGAACATCAGTCTGACTCACGTAAGTACATCAGACTGCACCCTTTGATCATGGCTATTCAGATCTTCTGAGAACCACCTTCTTCGTCCAAGCGCATCGCATGTCGCTTGCAGCGTTGCATCGCATCTCGGTCTCGTTCTTCGAGACGGAGGTGAAACGTCCCTGGCACGGCGCGGTGCGATCAAAGCATTTGAGTCGATGGCGTTCGAAAGCGCCGGCAAGTAGTCACATAGTTTCCACCACAAACACCTGTCAAGCTGGAATAAATAAGTATAGTATAGATGTTTGTTTGTCCACGAAGCCAGGCCGTCTATGCCAAAGGTCGCAGACTATCTCAACCTCAACTGATGTCTCTCAAACCTGTCATCGTAAGCACATGATGCAACTAGTGCTTTGCAACTGTCTATGCACTATTAGCATCATTAAACATATTGACTCCTTGTATACAGTTGGGCTCTTCTTCTACCATGCCCAAACACCTCTGAATCGAATGAATCTGCAAGGCCGCTCATGTTGAGGACGTCAATCTTCCAGTACAGTGCTTTATCCATTTTTCAACAAGTAGCTTTATGGGTGGTGGAGACCTTCAGCCAAAAATGAACCACGCGAAAGAAGGATCCAAGGTCTCTGTCATCACTGTGCTCGAAGCTGTCACTGGCCTTTCGGCAGTGGCGAGGCTTCGCCAGTCGCTGAGCCTCCTCACCGTGGTGACTTTGTTGCTGGAGGAAGGCCTACAGCGGCTGAACGATATGAAGACCTGGAGCCTCAAGCAATGGATTAATCTGATGATTCAGCCAGTGTGTGAGATAAACATCATGATCGTGCCATTGCAGTGGCGATCATAGGCATGGCTCACTTCAACTGGCAGGTATCGGAGGCGTGCGGTCAGTAGTGCTCAACCGTGGCAGATGAGTTGGTACTGAGAGGAGGGCCACACATCTTTTTGCACAAGCACTTGGAAACACTCAATGGGATCATGAAAATGTGTTCCAACAAAGCTACGCAACATATTCAACGGCGTTGAATTTAGACCCGGCAAATAGGTGCCTGGTCTGAATGGCAAACACCATGGAAACAGTGATCTGCGAGGTGTTGTTTTGGTCCGTCTTGATGTGTTGGCATTTTGATGAGTAAGGCGATTTGTCAATCAAGAAAAGCAGAAACGCCAATAGGCTGCGAGGCTGGACACACACCCACGAAGGCCAGTTAGATGATAGTAGGGAAGCCCCGGGAGCACACACGAACTGACAGTGAGTTGTTATGAATAGAAAAACAATATCCTTTTTGTGGGCGTGTCGTCAAAGGCTGCATGCCCTTCACTTTCCTTCCTTTTGCTCGAGACCCCCATTCAACCTGTCTGGGAAGTCATGGGCACGGTGAAAAACACATTCAAGATCCTTTGAACCTCTCGAAAAGAAAACACATCAAAAAAAGAACACCAAAAACAACATGAAAAAACAACACACGAAAAACATGAAAACATGATTCTCATCTTGCCATGAATCACCTGGGCTAGAACACTTCTCACCCCGATGGATTCACCTTCATCCCGCCGGTCCCACCATCGCCTCTGGCAACCACCTCGGACGTGATCGTCATCCCGAAGCGTCTCACCTTCTCCCAGAATTCGATCGTCACTCCAATGAGGTTTCTTCTCCCTTTCTTCTTCTTCTTCTTGTCTTCCTAGCCGACACAGCGGACATAGCCTCCCCCTTTGTATGAAATAGCAACCAAGCTACGGCAGGCTGCTGGAAGATCGGGGCGAATGTGCCCAGCCCGGATGTGCCCGAGGACGCGCTGCTCGGTGTAGGGGCAGTATACCCGGCGTAGCTCACGTAGCCTGGAACGGTGACTTGGTAACGCCAAGAAAAACCAAGAAGAGGAACCACGTCACACAATTCAACTCAATTCAACAACTCAATTAACCCATAATAACCCTACATGTTGTTTTCGTGATGACAAACACTGGTGGACGCGCCCAAGAGCGGCCTCCAAATGGAGAGCGAAAAGATTTGCCTCTTGGTCTCTTAAGCTCTCTGTTCACTGATCGACAACAACAAAAGAACGCACATATACATCCGAGTTGTCCACTAAAGAAACACATGTCTAAGGTCTAAGGTTAGATGTGTTTCTATTGACATTCATGGACATTCTGAAAAAACAAGGGGAATCGGACATGAATGCATTTGAAGCATGTTTAGACCTGATGCATTGATCACATGAATTCCCTCCCAATGACTCGCATCCTTCTCCGAACTGCACCTGCCAACGGGCCAGACACTCCACCCTGCCAAACCTCGGGCACGGACGTAAAGAGCCGCGAAGGCCGTGGTCTTCGTTGGACGAGTTCAACGAGGTGAAACGAGGGGAGGAACCCTGGAACGACCGATGTCCTTGATTTACAATGGAGATGAAGCCTCCAAAGGGCCGACCTCGAAGGTCGGTGTTTTTCTTGCGCTGTGTTTTGCTGGTCAAAAAGGAACCCTTGACCGACATGTAGAACATCTACCATTTGTGACATCACGATCCTTTCTCTAACTTCTACACGAGTTTCGCAAAAAACAACCCTGTGAATGACCAGAAACCGACTTCATGTGATCAGCGGGTCGCTCGAATCCCATTTTCCACCCACTGAACTGCGAGACTCGCTGATCTGAACCCCCAGAGTCTCCGGTGCGGTTCTGATCGTCGGGTGTGTTGAAGAAGCTGCTCGACTCTTCCAGTTGGGTACCGGTGACGGGTCCTTTTTCAGGTCGCGTAACCACTCCGACAAGGTATAGTCTATGAGGTGGAATTCAGGTCTACCGCCGACTCCGATACGGTTTCAGAATCGATGTCAGGCTGTTTGACATCGTTTTGTTGCTACTAATGATGGGGTACTGGCCGGGAATCTGTTCAAAACGTGTCAACCCAGGGCTAATGAGTCATGGCCTTGGGCTTGGGGGAATGAGCATTCAATTGTAACCTGTTTTGGTGTGAAGCAGGGTTACATGCGGTCACCCCAAGCTGCTATCCCAACTGATCTCTCTGCGCTACCATTAAAAATGTTAGCACTGGGAGGATCGTTATGAACAAGGATGAAACAAGAAGTTAGACTAGTACTTGTACCTTGAAGCGTTCCAAGAAGCTACTAGGAACAAGTGCAACGCTTCTAGTAACACGTGCCTTACTACTAGTAACAAGAAGCTATTAGAAACAAGAAGCTACATTAAGACTAATGGGCATCATGGCTTGGCCTCGGCGGCCTGGGTCAGGGAACAAGCAGCCGTTGGACTCCGTTGGACCATGACAATCGTCCTCAACGCGTTGATCCCGTCAGCAAGCATCCTGGTGCAAGCACCACATCAAATACTCAGCATTGATCGGTGATTGGAGAGGACAACGACATCATACCAGTCGATTCGCGGTGGCACACCATGTCGTACACTTTCTGAACTCGACTCATTCGCTTTCTCGAGCTAGAGCCCTTTGACTTCCTCGAGCGTAAAACTCAGCTGTAAGAGAACAACCAGTAAGTCATATAGGACCATAAGTGGTCTACCGAGTCTACCGTCTACCTGGAACGACCCTTCGCACTTTCCGTCACCGGGCCGAGATCCCCGGCGGACGGTGCCAACGGAGTGACCATGGCCATGTTTGAGCGAAAGAATCCACTGACTGTAGTAACTCTAGTATGTAAGTATAAGTATATGTAGCAACGCTATGTAACGCTAGCAATTATGTAACTGCAGTAACTCTAGTATTTGTTCAGTTGTGTACATTGGGTTATACAATGAGTTGGTTGGAAAGCATGTTTCAAGAGGTATAAGTGGCAGCAAAGTGCTGTCCTTTCTCTTTTAAATCCACTTTGCCACTTGTTGTATTCAGTTCAAACTGCCACCAACCTGGTGTAGGTTGTTTCTGAGATGCCTTGTGGATCCCTATAGTGGATCCTGGTAGCTACATGTGGGTGAAACCTTGCGATTTTTTGCTCTTTCCATTAAGACTCCACAGATTTCTGTTACCAACACATGATCTGAATTTCTGTAGGTCGGACCTCAGTTCATCGGACTTCCCTCATCGCTGGAGGTCCGAATCGAGCCCAAGAAGGGACGGGCCGAAGATGGCCAAATCCGGAATGCACATGAATCATGAAAAGCTGGTCTCGTTTGCCTGGGTTTTTGTGGTAGAGTCAATGCCAGAAACATACAGAAACCACATCCACAGCTCTTGGCCTTTTTATGCGTGGAATGTGGAAACAGTGGGATGGCTGGTGCGGCTGGTGTCTGATTTCAAGTGTCCACGGTCACAGCGACATGCTTCGTAGCCACGCCAGTGATGAAGAAGAACTGGGTTCGATCTAAAAATAAGTATCTCTAAGCCATGCACTTAGTTACGTTCGTAGCGTCCTCTTGTTACTAATAAGGCCAGGAGCCCCGTTCGAGTCGCGTCCGATCGCTTCTAACATGTGAGCGCAGAATCGGAGGCGCCCCTTCTCTGCCCCTCCGTGTGGGGTCGTTCCATGTATCGATGAAGCGAGATGAAGCACCGTGGTCGCCATGACTTCTCCCTTGGTTCGCCAACGATGACAGGGACACCAGCGTGGTCTTTGCTCAAGCCCCGGATCCCAGGACCCATGCACCCAGCACCCATGCTTCGCCCAGCACCCAGGCGGTATCTTTTTTGTACATGTGCAACACCTGAGCTGACCCCCACAGGATGCGCATCAATTCGTTCCGAATCTTCAAACGTAAATGGAAGGAATTCATTCCACCTCTTTCAGATCTCGCCCCAGATGAGTGGTCTGAAGCGACACCTGAGCGCCGCTGGAGTCCGGTCTGAACACTTTCACCTAGCAATGCTGGCCATGGAGCGACGTGATTGGCCGCAGGTTGAACCCCCTTGCGACGTGCTGTGATTGTCAGTGAACAAGAAGAGCCAGAAAGGTTCCTTAGTTAGATCTATTCCTACAAGCCTCACTTCTTAGGCAATGCCTTTTGACATGGTAGAAGACTATCAGACTTTATCAAGTCTTTCCAAAAAATTAGTAACATACGGTTACCGTATATACCCCAAAGCTTCAACCAGGTAAGACGGACGCGGACGCGGTTTGCCCAGGCGGTCTCACGTCTCACTCCTCGGCCTCGCGGCCTTCTCAGTCGGAGCCGGAGGAGGCGCTCAGCTGACGTGCCTGGCACCGCCCAGCGACGGAGCACACGTGGGGGCAACAGTGAGTGGGAAACGAAGTATGGCTTGGCTCCTACAATGATCCTGACAAGGACTGCTTTACATCTGACAAGGGCACCAAACTGGCATGGCAGAAAAAAATACATCTGAGTTCTTGCACAACCCTCTTTGGGTCAGTCATTTTACCGAGCTCAAACCATTAAAAACACTGAGGTCTTGTGCCGAAGTGTCTTGTGGTGAAATGGCATCCCTTGGGTAAACTAATCCATTACCATTGCATTACCAGCAACAGTGGATGATGATTAGTACAGGCCTGTTCCAGGCCAGTTCAAACTTAGTGGCAATTGCTTTACCGACTTTTGCTGAAAATGGGACTTCAACGTTCTGCTGCTCAAGACACTGCTGCCAGGCCACCCGTGTCCGACGCAGGAGAGGGCACTGCTCGCTGGCCTGCACCGGCGATGTGTTGTTGACCAACCTTTGGATGTTAAGATAGGTCAAGGTACGCAGAAACCCAGGATGACTGATTACTTTCCTGGCTTTCCTCTACAATATGAGTCTGTTTCTTCCATGTTTCTTGAAGAACACATAGAGAGGCTTTCCGAACACCCGTACGAAGATGGAAAGGTCTATAGTATGTCAAGAGTCTGTACATTGACGTAGCCCTACAGCTAGTTCATGCAGGGCACTTGGGCCATGCAACAGCAACTATGTGGACAGCGACCAAAATGACCAAGCCTGAAATCCAGGATCAAAGGCATTCTCCCTACTCATAGGCAAACATCACATTACCTATGGCAACTCACTTTGAGCCGTGATCACGACTTGCAAAACATATAAATTATTTGATCTTCCTTAACAAAAATCTAAAAGCTATATAGAGAGAGAGAGAGAGCAACTTTAATCTGCAAGGCCGAGCCATAACTTCTGCAAGATGATTCCGGCTGAAAGCACCATCAATGGTACTTTTCGCCAACCTGTCGACTCACTCACTGGTCCTGGCCTCATCAGCTTCCTCTTCTCGCGACCTCTTCAAAGAGGCCTTTCATGTGAGTGAGGCGTTCGTAGAGGACCCACCAAAAGTAAGGTCTGGGGTGCAAGTTTGACATGGCTTCCAGCAAAGCGTGCGAGCTACTTCTTCCCAGCTGAAAGGACCAGAAGTGGCCCAACATCTTAAGAAGTTCTGTGGGTTGATCAAGTTGCAGCAGTTCACTGTGGGTGTTCAAAATCCTCAGCATCACTGTGAAATTGCCTCCTGAACCCATAATGGACAATGGTATGAATCATGCAGGATATACATAGTTTGTGGATGAGTCTCACCTACCGAAAGAGCTCGTTGGACCCCATCTCCGAAGAAAAAAACTGCCTTGGCCCCACTGCCCACCCTTGGCCTCAGCTTGGTTCACCCAATGCTCCAGGCGTGCCAAGGAATTCGGCGAGGAACTCGGCCCCTCACCAATGGCTGGGAGTGAACAGCCAGCGATCTAGAGATGCTTTTCCAGTGCTTGTGGCTTTGAACCATTTTTTCAGCCCCCCCACCCGCCGCGACTTGAATGAATACCAAACAGCTGCATAAAGGAATTATACAGGTCTTGGCCTATCCCATGTGGTCATGTGCTTCACAAGCCTGAAAATATCAGGTCTCATGTCTTTTGACGTTTCCAGGATCATTGTAATTCCATCCATCCTATTCAGTCTTCCCCTCCCGCATCAAGCCTTCTCCTTGCATTTCGTTCAAAACGAGAGCGGTGCCTCTGTACATTTTCTGCCGCCCTTTCACATCCCATCGCACCTGCCATTCTTCAGTGGAGTTCTCCCGGAAGAACGATGCCTCCGCCAAGCGTCGAAGGCTTCCAGTCCCTTTCGACGCTGGGCGACGGACGACACGTCGCAGCGCGTCGCGGCACGATCGCGCTGCGGCGGCCGCCTCCGTGGATGGCGTCAGTTCGTCGCGGGTGTTCGGCTCCTGGCTCAGCTCTTGTGCGGCAACAAGACAATCTCCCGACACCCGACGCGTGGCGGAAGAAGATGTTGGAGGGTAGCTGGAGGGTAGCTAGGGGCATGCAACTGTAGACCAAATGCAAGATGCAACTAACTGTGAATAGGTGATCATCAACAGTGCTTTGAAACTTTTGCAGAGCTATGCAAAGCTTTTGTCTTTCTGCCACAAAACGGAGCGCAAGTGGTTGCCACTTCACTGTTGGTTACCCGTTACCCAACGAGAGCACTGCCAAAACAGCTGTCTGAGAAGTTGGACTAGGCCAAGTCCAGTCCAGTAGCAGGCCTGTGTTTCCCATTGCGAAATATTTGGAGGTACATTTCAGGAAGGTAGAAAAAACCATGCAGCTACACCAACTCTACACCCCATCAACTGGTCCAGTCAGGCTACCCAAGCCATCCCCTTCGCCCCCCATGCGACCATGCGACCCTAGGCGCCGAAGGCTCCGAAGGCTCCGAAGGCTCCTGGGACAGAAGCGTCAGGCGGATCAGCGTCAGGATGGATCGACCCACATCCCACCCGGCACACTAAAATAGATTTATCAACAAACATGTGATTTATCAACAGGCGGATCAACGGTTGTGCGTAACGTCCAAACTTTGATTCATACTGGCACGGTTCAACGACATTGGAAATGTTCTAACTGGTGGAGAGCGTTGAATGAACTGCTGACACAGCGAAGATTGGCTCATCCAGCTCCACTCGAGATCACGTGGATTCCCGCACATTTGTGCGAACACATTCCAGATCAGAAGCTTGATGAAGCCACAGCTGCGGCCTCCGGCTCAACGCTCCTTCACGTCCTCCGCAACAGGGATGCGGACCGGGCAGCCAAGCTTTGCGCTCAGAGAATTGCTCCGGTTTTCTTCCACATGCCTCAAGTGATGGGTGCAGCTACTGCTCTCCACCAAGAATGGCTTGTGCGATTACACGCTCACCTTGACACGGGGAACGACGACGAAGTGAAGCCAGACCATATGCAGGCACCTCCGCAAACCGCTGACTCCCAAATTACTTTGGGCGCTGCAAAAACGATGTTTCCCATTTGGCACTGGCACCCCCACAAATCGCATTTTCTGTGGAGGCCAAAGGTTCCGGCCCTTGTTGAGATGCCTAAAAGATGGCGTTATTCAGCCAAAGATTGGTCAACAATCTGCAACTTCGTACGCGGCCTACGGTGGAGAGAAGATGCAGATGGAGCCATTTCTTTTTGCGAGCTTGCCGTCCTTTTTCATCATACCGGATGGCGATTTGAAGCTTGCTCTTCTGCTTTGCAAATTCATGAAGTCACATGCAAGCTCCGACAAGCATTTCAATATTTGCTGAAGGACCCAAAGGTCCAAGTTTGCCCTGGAGAATTTTCAGCTACCTTTGTAAAGTCAGCAGGCCGGGTGTTGCCTCAAAGTGCCATCATCCGCGCTTTTCCTTTGATCGAAGATCAAACTCTTGTTTATTTGGCACGAACGCTTTGTTCGGGTTGTGGCCGCACAATCGAGTCGTGGCGAACCCCTTTTCTCTCGCCGTAGTTAGGTTTTCTTGTGCTTTGTGCTGTACAGTTTGGGGACTTCTCATGATCAGATCAGAGTATCTGTCATGACATCGACGCGGAATGGACCGTCCGATGAGTGGGTAATATATAGCACATACTTGGGATTGCATATATGCTTGGGATGTAATATAGGCATAGCTTGGAATATGACATCCCAACGTTTGAGAAGAACTGGACCGTAGATTAAGTTATGATTTAAGTGCATAGGATGAAATCTTCATGAGAATTTAGGCCAAACAAATAAACACGGTTCGACACAGACTTTTTTGTGTACCTTTTGCAAAAGGTGGGGAAGAACAAACAAACACTATAATGGCTGAATGAACCAACCTATGCGCTGTTTGGGGTAGCTGCCTTACCAATGAGCCTTTTGCAAAAGAGCAGCTATCGCCCCCATAGCATTGTGGAAAACGGAATCGAAGTGATATGCCGGTGTGTTTGTGTGTGTGCTCTCATGTATGTGCTCTAGAGATCTCTAGAGTGCAAAAGTTCCACCCTTGTTTTGTTCTATTTAACACTGTTTGGGGTTTCTGAAGCAGATTTTATGATGTCTTGTTAGGGATATCCCATCTGATTGGATCAACTCTGATGGCTCCTGCAAGCAGGCTGCCATGAGTTCTGCGGATGATGCCTCACTGCTGGGCTCCTGGATGGCTTCGAATCGATCACCTCATGCACCGACTGGTGGTACCGATTGGCCGGAGAGCCAGCTTGGGCCACAGTCAGTCTTACGCTTCGGATCCAACAGCTTGCATCCTCCAGGTGGATGGAGGCCCAAGACCAACCCAAACAGTAGGATCATCTCCCAAAACCTGGTGGGTGTGCAACTCTTTTGGTACCTTACCATAGTAGCAGGGTACCTTTTGGTAGATATCAAATACACTCAACCGGTAGATATATGTAGATATCATGTAACTAGGCACCAGCACCTGTTCTGCCAGGCACCGGAATCGGTGGGACCTGGATGCGCATCCCCTCGTCCTCCTTGGGCGCATCTTCGCCAGCCAACCAGAGGTGCACCGGAATCCCCGGCAGTATCAAGGTGGCCTCCGGGTCCTCCACGTGAGGATTTTCACCACGTCGCAACGTAGCAATGGTGGTTTCTACGTAGGCGCACGTTACTGGGGTGCATAGGCAAAAAACGAGAAGAGTCCTACTTGGAGATCTTCCACTCAGAATTTAGATCCTTAGGTTTTAGGATCAACAGCGGAATGTGCACCAGAATCAAACCCATGTGGCGCTCCCGCACGTCAGTAGCGGCAGCGACCACACCGAGCCCATGGATGCGAGGCCAATCAAGGAGTGTAACGATGTCGGCCATCTCTAGTAGGTTGGAGGCCATCTCTAGTAGGGTGGAGGCCATTCAACATCACTGAATATCCCTACTATCACTACTCCGTGAGAAATAATGAAATGCCCTAACGGCCCTAACACAAGACGATGTTTTAAATTGAAAACACTGAGGAACACAGTATAGTTTCAGAGTAGATGGTACAATTCCTTGGACTCTTTGACTCATTTGTGAAAACACTTCAGAGATTCATTCGCAACCGCCTTGGGAAGCCCTCGACTTGAAAGCTGCCTAGCAGTGCCTAGCAACAAAAGCTGCCCCAACAAGTGCTGAGGACATGATTGCAAGAACCACAATGCTGAGGAGATTTTGCAAGACACGAGTGATGAGGAGATGTCTGCCACCCAAAAAGTGATCTGAAAGACCCTTTGAAAGACCCCTTTCTTCCCACTTTACCGACCCTTTGAAAGAACCGAAGACCCCCGCTGTCGCTGTCCTCCTCCCGAGCCAAAGACGGTGCGCTCTCCAGCTGCGTGGGCCACGCGCTCTCGAGCACAGTGAGGTTGGCCGTCTCAGGCACCTGGACATTCCGGACATGCGTGAGAAACTCGTTAAAACCCAGGTGCCTGAGGTAAAAGGTTAAAACAAAGACTTGGTTAAAAACACCTACTTAGTACAAGATAATACAAGATGAGCCACAATTGATTGAAACGAAGGACCTGAGACTCGCGCCGTCATGGTCAAGGAATCTGGCCCCGCGATGGCCGCGCGGCAGGGCGTCGGTTGTGGTCGGCTCATCTGCCAGCGTGTTCAGTGAGACTGTTTGAACTGAAGGTGTAAATCTTCTCGACCAGTCTTAGGTACCAGTCTTATAGGTGCATCCAAATCCCTTGAAACATATCTCTGCATCTTCTTCGCTGACTGCCAAAATGGTCGTCCGAACTAGCCTGAACTCCAGAAACTGGCTCTGGTCATTGCGATGAAGGCTAAGGCAATGTGTTTGACTGGATACAACACCACCTCTGCCTGTCGAGACCCCCGCGAGAGGTATCTGCCTAAATCTTCAACAATATGAACATAGATTAAACGCAAACAAACCACAACAAGGACTCCTGAGCGTGAAGGAGCACATAGCAGCCACAATTCATGGCTTTCAGGATTGCCCAAAAGCTTGGGTGTGGCAAACAAATGAAACGCCTGGTACTTGGAAAGAGATGGAAAAAGAAGGTTTCTCAGTTACTCTCCTCAGTCAGCAACGACCCAAAAACTCTCCCACTCTTCGCCGTCGGCTTAAGCGTGCTGTGCGCGCCCGCGTGCTCGCATGCAGCCCGTCTTTGAGAGTCCTTCAACTGAAAGCCCTATGCCCTGTTTGGCGCTCTCGGCCCCATATCAACTCCAATCCAGTTCGGTCCTACTCACCCAAGGTTCGGGTCGGGTCAAGACGCCCCGAACGGGTCGGGTCCGTCCTGTCTTGAGCCTTTGGGTTTAGTTCGGTCTGCTGAAGTAGTACCAGTAGTGCCCCTTCACCATGCCGACATGATCCGCCGCTGGCCCTATCGCACTGTCCGAAGGTGCCTCTTGGCCCAGGTCTACCACAAAGTGTGCAGACCTGCGGTGCGGCCACCATTTTTGGAACTCAACGGGAATTGGGAAGTGTCGAAGACATTCAAAGACCTTGGGAGTTTCCATGGAGGTTCTGTCAAATCAGAATCTGAGTGAACCATCAGTCCAACCCGTTTCACCATGAAGGCAACATCAGCGGATGCTTGAGGGGGGGTGCTAGAATGTGCTAGATGCTCTTCCAGCTGGCGGGGAGAATGTTTCACTCACACTAATTTGTGCACATCTGACTCAATAACACTGCGCAGTGTACTAGCAGTGTATTCTATAAAATGCCATACTGACTGGGCCGAGCTATCAAAAGGTCAAGAAACCTGCGAATTTCCTTTGAATGACAATTGGCTCATATTGGCAATTGGTTCATATCCAGTCTCACACCAGCATGCTAATTAATTAGTTTGCATACCTATGTTGCAGTGTTGTATGAATCCTTTCACACCAGCCTGACCGGTCCAAAAACGAACAGAAAACCCTTGCAAACTGCCCCATCCGCCGATCCAAACGGGTCAAGACCGATCTCCAACGCGCCTGCCACGTTCCATCTTTCGGCCGCGGCACAAGGAGATCACATCCCCCTGCCGGAGCGCCTCGCGACTGCCTGAAGTGGGCAATTCGGAAGGCAGGGGGGCAGTCTGGACCTGCTTGGAGCTGAAGTTGGATGGGATAGAGAAATACTAAAACCAAAACAGAAACAAGAAAACAAGGACCATGTGTTCATAAGTCATAATATGTACCAAGTGCTTTTGGATGCGCAATTCGATCAAGAATACAACCCCAAGTTGACGCCGACCACATCATCGGGGAGGTGAGTTGTTCACGAGTTCCGTGGGTTTTCAACTGTGACAAGACAGTTGTGAAGTGGAAAGTACCCAAGATATCCTGGGTACTCATGTTTGAACTATAGTGCTTGAAGTGGAAAGTCCAAAAGTGAGTGGATTCATTCAAAATTATCTTCTTGGAGACTCATGAACTAGTAACTAGATCCCCCACCACTTGGCGACGCTGCCAAGCCTGGTGCTAGTGGCAGCTCGTTCAGGAGGCAATTCTCTGTACCCACGTGCCTCAAATGCAAGATGCCCGCCTGGGGAGCCAGTGCGATCGTCGGCGCGGCTGGGGAGCCTGGCTCCAAAGCAAACAGAAGTTTCCAAGGAAATCCCAGAGGCACAAGCTTGTACTTGGCACAAGCTTGGAAATCGGGTCCTTCGGTCCTTCGCAGCAAACCGTGCTTGGAACCGTGTCCTTGAAACATCGACAGAGAGGTCACACTGCTTTGTTAATGGCAAGTTTGACCAAACACTCAAGAGGCTCAAATGGCTGAAAGGGGTGATCATCTAGGGCCCAGTCATAGAGCCTTCGAAAAGCAAGGTCCATTCCCATGTACCAAATGTTAAACAACCCTATTATATTATGTACTTATAGAATATTTTGTGGAAGTCGGAAGTAACATTGAAAGATTGCAAAAACCATCTAACTTGTTTCGGAAACTTCCCAGAAATGTTGAACTTGGGTGGAAAATTATGCAAAGCAACACCATGTCACTCCAGCTACCCTTAGCAGGAGGAACAAATATTTACCATGTCCATTGTGGCTTCATGCAACATCCCGACACCAGAAAACTGCTGGCTGGCTGATGTAATTACGAAGCACTTCAGGTATGCACAACTGGCTGATCATTCTCAACGAGGTCTACAGCCTCCCGCCTCATCGCGTTCCACAAGTGCTGTAGCATCACCTGGGTCAGGTAATAAAGGACATGGAGACGAAGCAAAAACACACGACTCCGAACCCAACCTGCCAACCCAACCTGCCCCAGTCCCGTGCACTTGGTGACACAAGGTGACTCCAACGGCAGTTCCACCCAGGAAACGCCACAAGCGTCGTGCTCTGCCACCAGGTCACGTTGCTCTGCCACGAGCGTGGCCCTCCACGCGCGGTACGCGGGCCCGGTGCCCAGGCAGGTCACACCGTCCAGGAGATGCTCCGGATCTGGGCGATGCCTGGAGAGCAAGAGGACGCTACGAACGGAGCAAGAACGCTACTAGGGGCTCCTGGCATCGCTACGAACGGAGCAAGAACGCTACTTAACACCCGGCGACTTGCTGACATCACCCAAGGTGATGTGATGATTGTCCGTGGGAACTGTAGTTCATCTAGCTCGTTTTGCAGATCTCCTAAAGGTTTGGCGAACACTACGTAGTTTGAAACATGTTGAGCCCTGGAACTAACCTCATCTTCCTTGTAGGCGCACACAAAACATGTGACTTGAACACGTTTGAAAGTGGAATGATTGCTAAACCTTAAGCCATCACCACCTTGAAGGAGAACATGTTCTTGGATTGGGAAAGGATGGGCATGGAACATGATTTCCTGGACCCTGTTGTTATCACTTTGATGCTTTGCGAAGCGACAGCCGACTACTCCTTTCATGGGGCAAATGAGCGGTGAACATATAAATCCATGCCCAAAACGGTCCCAAATTGCATTGGGTCTTAAATACTTGAAACAGTTGCGTGATGATATGTGATAATGTTTGCGCGCGCATGTTTACCATACACAGGTCCCAATTCCTCAACCCATGCGAACATGTACAGGAATCCTAAGTCTGGGCAAAGTTTTGGATAGAGCAATCTTGTTGAGGCTACCTTGCTAGGGACAATGCGCTTAGTTGGTTGGGGTAAACCCACAAACAAATCAGGTGATGGATTGCCCTGCTCTCAGCTTAAGCCTAGAAAAAACGCACGACAAAGTCTCATTGGTACATAAAACAGAAACAAGCCCAAAGTGGCCCACACTCTGATGGCCGCCATCATCATCCGTGCCGCAAGTGCCGCCTGCCGCTCGCCTGCGGCTCGCCGAGTTGCAAAGGGATCAACCTGGCGCCAACCGTTGGAAGAGGCTCCGGCGAGTCCGAGAGCTGCAAGCGCCAGGCCAAAAAGGCGACCTGGAAGGCCGTGAAAGGCCGCCACTGGACCGGGGCGGAAGGGGGGCCCTGTGGGGCAAAGCATTTGGAGAAGGGAGATGAAGTGAGCTGAAGTGAGGACAGTCATCATCTTTCGAAATGACTTTGGGAGGGTATCTCACCACACTGGTCCGCCGGTCACCATTCACTCAACCCCATCTCTCTGTGTGGGGATAAAGAAGTTGAAGAGTATTCTCCATGATCCTTTTTCTTGAGAATTGAAGGTCTGCCTTCGACGGGCTGGAGGGAACACACCAGCAGTTTCAGTGAGTGGAAACACGTCGCCTGATGGTTTTGGACCATAATGCCTGCATCTTTGGGCTCCCAACCCTTGAGCCTCCGGGTCTCTTCTCCCACAAAGAACGTTGTTTTTCCCGAAATCTATTTTGGGTTGGTCACTGCTGGCCTGGAAAGTCTATGCACCAAAAACGGCTCAAAGAGTCACCAACGGCGAAAAAGCCCACATCTTCATCCAAAGGCGCTCGATCACGAGGCGATTTGTCCCTTTCGTGGCTTGGAATGGCCAGCACATCGCTGCCTTGGGCGATGCCGGGCCCGGGCGCCCTGTAGCTTCTTGTTTCAATTCTAATTAAATTCTAGTTATATACTTTTAATTCTATGTCTAATTATTGTTTCTAATAGCTTCTTGTTACTAGTAGTAAGGCCAGGAGCCCCTAGTAGCGTCCTTGCTCCTAGTAGTGACGCCCTTGCTCCTAGTAGCTTCTCAACAAGGTTCATCATGGTTCATCTGGTCATTGACTTTCGCTCCATGATGCCTTAATATGCCTTAAGAAATTAGAAACTGAGCCACCCTCAGGTTTTGAGGCGCCATTTTCTGATCGGTGATTTCTCCCAAGTGTGCAAAACCATGTTGACTCTGACGTCTACTCTGTTTCCGTCAGTCTCATAGGACACATCCACAAAGGTCGCCGCATGTGGTCGAAACCCGGCCAAACATCAGTCAGCGAGTCTATACGACCGCATCAAAACCTCTTGTTACATGGCATCGTTCTTTGGTCACGCTGGCACGTCCTTTCCTGGTCACGCTGAAGGTAAATATGTGTTCCTTTCGCAACGAACCCATCCACAGTCTTGGACCCCACAGATCTCAGGCGCTTTGGAGCTCAGCTTGATCTCCCGGACATCGCCACTGCGAGAAGAGCAGCATGGGATGGCCGCTGACCACACGTGCAACGAGCCTCCGGGCTACTATGGTGTTTGGAGGGCAAAAGAAGTGATTCTGAACGTCACTTGGGGGTCAATCGGGTGATTTAAAGGCGCTCGGTTTTGGGCAAAAACAATTGCAGGCTGTAGACTTCATGTGCAGAAGTAGCCTGAGTGGGCCGTAGCCTAAGTTGTGAACCTCTTCACTTCGTGGCATTTCACTTCGTGGCATTTGGAAAAAGACTTGGATAGACCCGCTTCTTCTACCAGAGCAAACAAGATTTCTTCTCATTACAACGGCTATGCTTGAATACGGACCCAAGTGTTTTTTCCTCCATCGGTAATACTCACCGCTTGGAACCAACGGATGCAAAGCATGTTGCCTGTATTGAGCAAATCGCCGTGCTGGACGACTATATCAGCCGGACTATACATCAGTCTGGCTCTGTGTGGAAGTAATTGGAAGATGACTGGGCCAGAAGACCGAAGCACCTTTATATGTATATATATATATACATCAGTGTGGTCTATGTCCTTCCTGCGGATTGGCGACTTGATCCATACCGTTTCATGCCCGCGCCGCACATGTCGACATGACAGTTGTATGGTTGTTTATATGGTTTTAAACGCCCATGATATCTATCGCTCATGAGCTCATCTCCTCACAAATCGTCCTAGCAATGATAAAAGAATACAAAAGAATAGGAATCAAAATGGCAATCTGAGATCCCAAGCCAGTTCATGCTCGAGGATTTCCATCATTTCGAACAGCACGGCAAATACTGAAGTCCACCTCGTTGAAATCGTCTAAGTCGACCCACCACGAATCCTGCGAACTCGCGCCTCGAGGTGCTTTCGAGCTCGAACTCCAGCTGCTTTTGGGAGCAGCTTGGGTGATCCAGCTGGAAAGTGCAGCATGGCAAGCGACCCAAGGTGCCCTGGCAAACAAGCTGTGTGAAGCGATTGGACCACATCCGCGCCAAAGTCAATTTTCTCATGACATCTGATGACATATGATGACTGATCACTCTGTGCACTCCTGTGTTGTTGCTCAAGATCCCATCAAACGACTATGGCGCTTATAGTGTGATGTGCCAAAATGGGTCATGACGAACGGTCTCGATGGGTTGAAGTCAAAAATCTGAGACTTTTCCTCATGCCCTAGGCTCACACTTCCCTTGCCTTAGTGAAACAAACATTTTAAAATATAACGTATCAATACAAAACTAACATGGCCCTCATAACCCCCGTGTTCTGCCGGAATAAACCCAATTCTCCATCTGACCTTGCAGCCGGACCGAGTTGATCTCTTGACGATCAGCCCAGCGTCACAAAAAGGGGATGTCAATCAAGGGATGTCTCCATCACAACAAACAGAGGTTGAAGAACCCTATAGACTATCCCATAGGTACCCCAATTGGATCCTATAAGGGCTATAAGGTCACTTACTTAACCTCTCGATGTCGCGATTAGCGATTTCTTTTGGGTCCGGACCCGAATGTGTTCATGCAACCAGCTCCGCAGCGAGTAAGTTGAGGCTCCGAAGACTAAGACAAGCCATCTGAAGCCGTCTTTACAAAACCGCATCCCAAGTCTTGCTGGTCGTCTTGAATTTCAATAAATTTGATTAGGTTATGCTTAAAACATACTGGAGTTACTAGAACTATAAACATATTTATGGACGCTCAAACACTGCTTGAACGTATAGAAATTTCCAGCATCCACTACACTCGCAAAATACTTGGATGCCCTGTCGCATCCTTTTGACGGGTGAACCATGGTGACACCGATGGCGCCCTCCAGCCTTCCACGGCATTGCCAGATCGTCCAGGCAAATATGGAAGCCATGAGAATGCGTCAAAGGAACCAGGTGCAAATACCTGGGATCACATCAACCAGCCCAGGTCAACTGTTTGTTGCTGGTGTTTTGCTGATCTCTCACACACACATTGTGCCATGTTGCTTTTTGTTTTTGATAGACTGTTAACATCTGCTAACTAAATCTTATGGGGAGCATTAACAATTGACAAAGAAAAACTATCCGTCAATCCAGCTCACATTTGTTCGGCATGGGCCATGCGCTATCGAAAGGAACCTCAAACCCTCCTTTTCTGGGACAAGAACGGACGATTCTTTTTCAACCGAGAACTCTGCAGAACTCGCCGTTTGAAGCATGAAAATCATGATTTCGCTGTAACAGAATTCTGCGCGACACTCTCCACCCTTCGACGTCCATCTCACCAGTCTCGCGCCGTCTCGCGCGTCCATCTCACCGGTACCATCCGCCGGTGCCTCGACTCTGTGATCTCCACGGGCACCAGCGGTGGCGGCAAAAGCTCGAAAGAGCTCTCGAAGGAGCTTCGCGCCGGATGCACCAGGGGTGTCGCGCCTGGGGTGATTTGGGGTGTGTGTGATTTTGCTGAAGATGATGGTGGTGTTGCCTCCCAGAAAGTGAAATGAAGTTAAGGATGGAAGCCGAAACGGGTGGAAGAGGCCAAGTTCAGTGTGGTGAACTGAGAGACTGATCTCCGAATTGGCACTTAGCGGGAATCGCCGCTGGGTCCTTGGCCCTCAAACAACATCAAACGACTGCCTTTTGGGGAGACCGAAAGGAATCGGAGTAACCGGTTTAGGTTCGCTCCAGAGAACACACAGCTGTTGCCACCCTGGCACCACCTGAAAGCAGACATTCTTCGACCCGGAAGTTGCAAATGGATGCACTTGGCCAGGTGGATGCCTAATCGGTGGTTTGGGTTGGTGCTCTGGATGGTTTTCTGTTGATTTCTGGCCTTTCTCCAAATCCATCCGCGCAACCGGCGTCATGCTGCCCAGCGGCTACAGCCTGTATCATCCGGCACCCCCGTCGAACCCGTGGCGAGTCCTGCTTGCCAGCCAGCTGACGCCGGCAGATACGGCCGTCAATTCTAATTTACTATGATTCAGGAGGCCGGTTCCAGCGGTTTAGAGAAAAATACATCATACTGACAGATCCCTCTTGCAAAGTGACAGCATGTGACTCCGATGCTTACTGTGATCACCTCTACTTATATGCTTGATGTTCATCCTCCACTTGACTCAGGTTTTGGGATACCCATATTTAACAATTACGTTGAGATACATATTGAGTCATATCATATCCAAGCGACATCATACTTCCAACACTGAACTCTTCACAGCATTTTCAGGGCTCAGCGATGTTCATCTGGTTTCCCTCCCGCGCTTCGCCTTCGTTTCGCCCTCGGGGTCCTCGCCTGGTGCACCCGAAGGATGCGTCGGCTTGAGCTCCACATCCTGCGCTTCGGCGAGGAATCCGGCCTGACCGGTCGCACAAAGGTGTCATATGGTTTCCATCCATTGGATGTGTGGTTTGATCTCAAGCTCTTTGGACTTTGAGCCATGGTTTTCATGTTTTTTCCTTTCTTTGGGGTATCCAAAAAAACAGATGGCCTTACTATGGCCTTATCCTGTCTGAACTTGGAGGTGTCCTGCTGATGAACGTGTTAGTATTCCAGACGTGTTTGTGGTGGAGAGGTCGCCTTTTGGCACCAAGTCTTGGACGCTTCGGTCTGGGATCATCTTAGCTGATTTTGACAACAAGATCCCCACAAGAACCGCTGGAGAACGACCAAGTCGCTGCGAGAACGACCCAAGTCTTGTGACCCCAAACTCTCCAGACATGGCTGTGGGTCTTTCAACCAGGAGACAACCTGGTTGACCACCAAAAATGAATGGAATAGACTACCTACCAGGGTTTCGACTCACCTTGCAGGTGCTCCTCATCCGCCGCCCGAAGCATTTGCAGGAGCACCTGCGCATCGGTGAGATTGCAGTCACTCACAGGACTCGTGGCCAGTCGACCGGCCATGCAGTCAAAAGATGGATCGGGTTCACAAGCTGAAAGAATATGTTTGTACAGGAATCTGTTTGTTGCCACTTCAGGAAATGATTCCAATTATGTTGAAACAATTAGATTAGATTCACATGTGATCAACTATGCTAGTATTGCTATAAATGACGATTAGCATAACGAGCATCATCACTAGCAGCACAGCATACAAAGCTTCTGCATGTAGAGCCAAATTTCAATCAAGAAATACACTGGCTGGGCCAATCAAGTATTCTTTATAAATAAAACATCTAGTTCAGAAAGTGGTCATTAAGGAACGCGTTTGCAACCAATTGTAGCGCATGCTGTCAATCTTCAACTGCCTTTCATCAAGCAAGCAATTCAAACGATGGTAGCTTGGGACCAAACAAAGCGCGACCAGCGCCGCTAGCGCGCAGCGTCCCGTCATGAACTGCCTGCAGGGAGCTGCTGTGATGCGCTGCGGCCTCCGAGGCGATGAGTGTCATCTGCTCCTTGCTTCAGTGGAGCAAGCGTCTGCGGTGATCATCACTTCGAAGAGGCGAACTTCAAAAAGATCACATGTGGAAAAAAAGTGTGAAACGCAGCATTGGCAGTTCTACATTTACTTATCTATAAATCATGTTCAAACATCTTCACAGCGTGAGCCCCAAAAAGTCACTGAATCAACCCTCAAGCGGCCCGTTTCGGCGGCGTGGAAACACCCCGTTTCCACCTCCATCTCTTTCCGGTCCATCTGGTCTCCTGCCACATATGAGCTCGCTCTCGACTTTCTTCTGACTTTTCAGCCTCTGCGCCTGGCTCTCCGCATGTTCGCGGAACGTGCGGAGCAAGGGTGACAGCCATTCACCTGCATTTCAGTATATATATATATAAGCCATTCAGGTGATAGCCAGAAGGTTTCTCAAGATATCCATGTCCAACTGAGCAGAATCATCTTCATTGTGCTCATGTCTTCGCAGCTTTGATTTACCAATGTGGGTTTGTGAAACTGATTTCTGGGTCTGTCGCATCATGACTGCGACGCTCCATCTATTCGCCGGAGTCTCATTGAGCAAGATTGCTGGACTCACTCTTTGTCAACCCTAGAAAGGTGTCCCACCCAAAGGATGGTAGGGTATGCTGGAGGCCATCGCCCAAAGGAGGATGGTGGGGTATGTTTCATCTTGAAGCACTTGCAGAATGGTCGACATCCCTCAGGAGGCCCATCCAACTCTCCAGCTCAGGAGTTTTCGGGAAGTGCTGACAAGCTTGAAATCATCAGGAAAATGTTACAACTTCATCCGGTTCACACAGGTAGACTCAGCCATGTTCAGACTCGAGAATGTGGCTTATCAGATTCAGAAGTAGAGCGTCTGAAGTGGACCGGACAGCTCGCCGCGAAGAACACAAGACATGCGAGACATGCGAGACATGCGCCAAGTCATCCGTCAGCCTTCGCCGAGGCCAAATGCGACTTCAAGTGGCAAGGCCTCGCAAGGCGTTCGCAGGTCGAATTGACAGGCAGCACCACAATTCCACGAGCCAACTGGTGAAGCCAACCAACTTCCTTACTTCACGTTTGAGAGTCCATCAAAATCTTCACAAACCCAGCTCTGTTGTGAGATGAGCATGCAATTGAAATTGGTTGCCGGTTGAGATATGGTTGAGATGAGCCCCTCTTGTTTTCCCGACCACCCAACGACCTCCGACCTCGCTGTTTCGTCGCTTACCAAGCTGCTGGATACTCCTTCGGCACGCGAAGCTGGAGTCGATGGCGCTGAGAGTGGAACTCCAACTGCGGTGGGCGATGCCAAGAGGTGTCTGAAAGGAATACACCCTGGAAGACTGACTAACATGGACCCTGAAAACATCTGAAAACCACTGGTTGGTAGAAAAGAGCCTTTTTTTTGGGGTCCCATTTGACCTGGGTCCATGTTAGCTTAGCCTTGGACGTGTAGCCTTGGACGTGGCTCCAAATAGGTTAGAGGCCATCGCTAGTAGGTTGTAGAAAATGGATCTTTCTCTGGCCGGAGTCGCTCAAAGTAGAGTCTTGGGACTTCGATGAGGATGTCGATGAGTATGGTTCATACCTTCGGCTCCTGAATATCATGGATTGGATTTTGCTTGAACCCCCCGGCAAAAGTTATGCCCCTGTATCACCCCGCTACAGGAATCCATGGGTGTAAGTGAACGTCACTTTGAGTCGCACAACATGTGTTTTTGACTTGGTACATGTCAGCCTTGCGATTCATCGCAACTCTTAGGCTCACGAGTTGGCTCCTTGTAGGAAAACCGGTGCGAGCTGTCCCCACCGGCATGGTCATGACCCCAAGCCTGTTTTGATATTGGTGCCGCGGAGCGTGCTGGCTACGATCCAGGAAATATGCCCCCAAAACATAGGATGTGGCAAGCGAGGTCGCCTGAAGGCTTAGCTGCTGAAACTACGGGAGTTTCGAGCCAGGTGCCTTCAACCTCCTCGCCTTCCCAAGGCCTAGATGCATGGGCCGCTTGGCGGGAAACGCATGGTGAATCGGCTGAACAAGCCGATGATGATGGATACTATGACCCCGCATGGGATGCTGGGTATGAAGAAGAGCAATGGCATGATGACCAGTGGCTTTACCACAGCTATGGAGGGCCTCAACAAAAGGCCACCAGCTCTGGATGGAATGACACCGACTGGGAGGGCAGTGGTGCTTCAGCTGCCCAGGGCTGGTTGAGCGATGCCCAACTTCGTGACTTCAACACGGCATCCGTGCAGAGGATGTCGGCCATGGCTGATGGGAAATGGGCTGGCTCCTTCAACCTTGCCGGTGAGTACGGTGGCTATGCCTGGAGTGGAGAAGGAGCCCCTCAAGAGAAGCAGACGGAGCGCTTGAAGGTTCCGTCTTTTGATGGTGGCGGAGATGGTGATGACATCGGCAAGTCGGCAAGGTCCTACGTTCGAAAGGTCCAAGTATGGCTGAGGTGCACTCGCATGCCTCCTCGGCAGAGAGCCTTGGCCCTTTACGATGCCCTGACCGATAAGGCTTGGGTCTATGCAGAAGAGCTCGATGTCGACATGCTAGGTTCCGAGTATGGTGTCCCCTACTTTTTGGAGTGGGTGCAAACCCGCTTCATGGAGGTGGAGGTCTCCAAGATCGCGCAGATGATGAACGACCTCTTCCGAAGGACCAAGAGACGGCATGACCAGAGTGTGAGAGACTTCAATTTGGAGTTCGAGAGGATGGTCCTTCGACTGCACGAGATCAAGTGTGAGTTGCCCCCACTGGTGAAAGCATGGCTCTACGTGGACAAGCTTCGCCTCTCCGAGCAGGAAGAGGTCGCCTTGCTTGCTTCGGTGGGCAACGAGTATGACGTCAAGAAGTTGCAGCATGCAGCCCTGGTCCAAGATCGGACCTTGAGAAAAGGGGGGACAGTTGAGCTCTGGCGGCCCGGTGCCTCAAAGGGTCGCTTTGCAGGGCGACAGCAGACAGCACATGTCACTCAGGCAGACGCCTGTTCTAGTGATGAAGACTTTGGGGCCCCACATGATGCCGCTAGCGATTCCTCCATGGTGGTGGAGGAAGGAGTCGCCATGGAGCAGCACACTGCCTTCATGACCTACCAGAATGCAAAGATGAAGTATCGTGAGGCCATGAAAGGCCGTGGCACAGACCCTGAGGAGTTGCGACGACGCTCCGAAGAGAGATTGAAGTTAGCCAAACAGAGATCGTATTGCAGTGCTTGCAAGCGCCGTGGCCACTGGCACAAAGACCCCGAATGCCCCCTTCGCCGAAGTGGCGACGGAGGACCCGGGGTTCAAGCTTCACAACACGCTCAGGTATGCCACACGGTGCAGCATTGCTACATGGTGGAACCCCTCGGTTACACGACCTCTGACCTCAAGGAGGCTGGACGGCTGAAGGCAATTGTAGACACGGCCTGCACGAAGTCCGTTGCAGGCTATGATTGGTTTGAAAAGTTTTGCACTTTGGCCGACACTCACGGCTTTGAGCTCAGGATTTGTGAGGAAGTAGATTATTTCAAGTTCGGTGCCTCCAGAGTGCACCGATCTGCTTTTTCAGTGTGGATGTGGTTTGGCTTGGCTGGCAAGTGGATTGCCGGCAAAATCGCCATAGTGCAATGCCCTGTGCCCCTGTTGCTGAGTCGACCTGCTTTAGCCCAACTTGGCATGACTTTTGATGTGGCTGCACAGCAAGCCACCTTTCGAGCGGTCAATTTGGAAGGACTGCCCCTGGCTCTCAGCGAGACAGGACATCCTGCCCTAGTTGTCGATGATTTTCCAGTTGGTGCCCCTCCATGTTTGCCTGACGGCATTGAGGGAGCTGTTTGGATCCCGACGCCTGAGCAATACATGGTTGCTGACTCTGCTGCTGGAGGGGGCTTTGGGGACTACAACACGGTAGCCATGACCAACCTCTTTTACCCCAAGAAGGTCCCCCTCGAGGTCGAGAACATGTTGAAGGATGACACCTTTTCGGGTACTACCTTCTTCACCTGGTGGAAACACGCCAAGCAGAACAGAGATTTTTGGGTCGAGACCCCTCACGAGATGATCAGGATCCATGTCGTACCTCGCAACACTTTGTTTGAGCCCTCTTCATGGAAGAACTCCCAACCTCACCTGAAGAAGTCACTCCTCGGTTCGCTTCAAGGGGCTCGGTCGACAGAAGCAGTTTCATGTCTTTTTGATGGAGTTGTTTGCGCCCGATTCGACGATCGTCTTGACAGCTTTGGTGATGTTCATTTGCCTGCAAGCCTTGTGTCTCACGGTCCATGGATTGGCCGCAGCCGCTTTTTGAAGCACGCGATCGAGCACGTCCAAGTCTCCCACGGCTATGCCCAAGACCGCCACGTCCCCAGTGCAGTCGCCATGGAAGATGAAGAAGGCCGAGATCCTGAAGGAACTCAGCGAGACACATCAGGTGCCAGCCAGCAGCAGCTGGACAGTGCCGGAGCTTCGCACCATGCTCATCGAGTCTCGCCAGAGCCTCGAACCAAAGGCGCAGGCGGACCCCATGAAGGGCATCACCAAGTACAGCCTGACCGAGTCGATCGAACAGGCCAAGGCCGAGGGGATTCCCATGCCCCCGAAGCCGACAAAGGGCTGGTTGATCAAGGTGCTTCGGGAGTCGAGATCAACTCCGGCAGACACGATCGTGCCCTTCGGCAAGTTCAAAGGATGGCTCTACAGGGAAGTCCCTCGCCAATACCTTGCATGGGCTGTGGACGAAGTGAAGGCCAAAGGGGAGAGCGCTCATCCCGACCTGGCCAGGCTTGCCACTTGGGGTGCAGCGGAGCTGGAGCGGATCGACAAGGTGCTCTCTCCCACTCGCAACCTGGCCCGGGACCCGGAAGCCCTGGCGTCGGTGCCAGTACCTTCTCTGTCGGACATGGCAGCCTCGCAGAGCTCGGACAACTCGTGGGCCAAGGTGACGACCCCTCGAGCCAAAGCCTTTGCTCCGACGGCCCGTGCCCGGAAGGCCGGACACTCCGACATCGAGTTGATCGAGGACGACACCTACGACGAGGAGATCACAGCCCTGGAGGCGCGCCTGGCGGAATTGAAGCAGAGGAAGGGGTGACCTGCTCACCTCAGGAGGCCTCTCCTCTCCCCTCAGTTCATGATGAAGACAAGGGCGTCAAGTTTGGTGATGAGGCCGACTTGGATGAATTCGAAGACGCCCTAGATGGAGAGGATTTGTTTGACACCCATGGAGTTCTATTTTGTGACTCACTCCAATGGCTGGACGCCCGGGAGTACGAGTTTGACTATGAGCTGGCGTCTGAGGATGATGGCGTCAGCGGCTATGAGGACACTTTTGAATATGTCAGCGGAGGTTTGGACGACTTCCACACGGGTGGCCATGCCTTCTTGACGGAGGACACGCCGGGGAACTTGGAGTACTCCGACGACACCCTCCTCTATAAGGACGAAGGGGGTGGCAAGACCCCACGAGAAAGAGCCAAAGAAGGGCTCCGCCGACGACGGCGCATGAACCAGACCTCCTACAAGAAGTTCCAACAGCAGCTGTTCACGCTGTCCCATGTCTTCCTGGCGTGCACCGCGGCGGTCGGTGCACTGGCCCATGAGATCATCGCTGAACCCGCAACAGACTTGTGGAGGGTGTTCCAGCCCAGTCACTCGGCTTGGATGACCAACGACGATGACTCTACTGTCGAGTGCCTGGAACTGTTCGCTGGGCAGGCCCGCATCTCAGAAGCCTTTGCCAAGAAGAGAAGAGGGGTGCTGGAACCAGTGGATTTGAAATATGGCCATGACCTTCGAGACCCTCGCTGTCGCTCCTCGGTCGTCAGCCAGATCCGATCCCTCAGGCCCACGATGGTATGGATGGCACCTCCTTGCACTGTTTGGTGTGGCTTCTCCAACCTCAACTATGACAGACAGCAGAGGAGGCGGCTCAGAGCTAAAGAAAAGCCTTTCCTGGAGCTCATCGATGAAGTCATTGTTGAACAACATCGGCACGGTGGCTTCGCCGTGGTCGAGAACCCCAAGACTAGCGCCATTTGGCAAGAACCAGTTCTGCAAAGGTGGGTGGGCGATGCCAACTCTATGCTCGCATCGGTCGACCTCTGTCGCTATGGCATGACTAGTGAGGGCGGCCACATTCCACTGAAGAAGTCTCTCAGTTTGCTGTGCACGAGCCGTACCTTTGCGGAGCAGATTTCCAAGACTTGTGACAGGTCACACGACCATCAACCCATTCAAGGCCGTGAGACCGCCCGTTCAGCTGTCTACCCCACTTCGTTTGCCAACGCCGTCGTGAGGGCTTTTGACAAACATGTATGCCAGGGTCGCGTGCCAACGACTGTCTTCGCTGTGGATGCTCCTGCCGGGAGCGACCGTGCCACACCTGCGGAAGAGCCTGAAGAAGACCCTGAAGAACCTGCAGAGTATGGGGCAAACGCTGTCTCCTTCAAGGGCAGAGTCAACCCTACTGTCGCTTCCCTCCTGAAGCGAGTGCACCAGAACTTGGGACACCCACCCAACAAGGAGTTGGTCAAGCACCTGCGGATCGGGGGAGCACCTCCTGCAGTCGTACAAGCGGCCGAGCAGTTGAAGTGTCGCACTTGTGAGAAGAGCAGCAAGGCTAAGGTCCAGAAGATTAGCTCTCCCGTCGTCTACCTCGACTTCAATGAGGCCATCGCCGCTGACATTCTCTGGGTCGACACCATCGATGCTAAGAACAAGCCATGCCTGAACATTGTCGACCTGGCCTCAACGTACCAAGTGGTAGTGCCCCTTCGCTCCACCAAATCGGAGGAAGTTGCCCAAGCTTTCATCAATGGCTGGATCTCTTGGGCCGGGGCGCCCAAACATTTGTTGGTCGACCTCGACTCTGCCTTCAAGGACAAGTTCCTGTCCATGCTCGACCAGAGGTCAATCACTGTCCGATGTGCCGCCGGTCAGGCACACTGGCAGAATGGGGTGGCAGAACGCCACGGTGGCTCATGGAAGTTGATCTATGCCAAGCTCTCTGAAGACCACCTCATCACCGAGGAGGAGCTGCCGGAGGCCGTCGCCGCATGCAATGACGCCAAGAACTCACTGCGAAATCGAAGCGGATATAGCCCAAGACAATGGGTCTTCGGGGCACAAGCCCGGACAGTCGGTGACCTGTTCGATGGAGATCAAGAGCTTGCAGCCAACCATGCCGCCTCTGCAGATGCTAAGTTCAGCCGGTCACAAGTGATCCGCAATGGAGCACGAGTCGCTTTCTTCCGGTGCCAAACCAAAGAAGCACTACAGCGGGCCATCAACCATCGCCCCCGCGTTGAAGGTCGAAACTACGACCCCGGCGAACTGGTTTACTACTTCCGGGAGGTGCGCCAGGGCAAGAGCAAGAAGCCGACAGCTTCATGGTGTGGTCCGGCAGTGGTGATTGGCAGAGAGGGGCAAAACTATTGGCTGGCCCGGGGGGGTCGATGTCTTTTAGTGGCACCTGAACACCTCCGAGAGGCTTGCCATGAAGAGGTCAGTGAGATGCTTCGACTGAAGTTGGCAATGAAGGAGGTCCAGGACTTGATAAAGTCCGATGATGGTGAGAACTACGAAGTGATCGATGATGGCGGAGCTCCAGATGGACAAGAACTTGTACCAGATCCTGAAGGGCGAGTTGAGATGGAAGCCTCCGCCGAGGTGGACGACGACCTTGCGATGGCTGCGAACCGAGAGGAACTTATTCGCACCTCTGCCCGTCGAGCCCACCTCTTAGACGATGTGCCGCTCAACATCAAGCGGGCTCGAACTGCCGGGTCAGCATTTGGACCGCAACAAGTCTTCATGGCCAAGAAGTGCATCTCCGCGAAGGCAAAAGAAAAGCAGCTCGAGAAGGAGCTCCCTTGGGGCCTCATCCCGCCAGAAGAACGACACCTATACCGACAAGCCGAGGAAAAGCAATGGGCCGAGCACATTGATTTTGGTGCGGTCAAGCCCCTCACGGTCTCTGAGAGCGAGGAAGTCCTCAAGACAGTTGACCCAAGCAGGATCCTCCGTGCAAGGTTCGCCTACAAGGACAAGAACCATGCCAAACGGAAAGTCGACAAGAACATTCCCTGCAAGCCGAAGGCCAGACTGTGCGTCGCAGGGCAGCACGACCCAGACCTTGGCATCTTGGACATGAGTGTAGATGCACCTACAGCAGGAAGGCATAGCATTCTTCTGGCCATCCAACTGGCTCTGTGTCGCGACTGGAGCATCTCGGTTGGTGACATCAGGGCGGCTTTCCTGAACGGTGTCCCTGCGCCCAGACAGCTTTATTTCAGACAACCTCGAGGTGGCATTCCTTCTCTCGACCCGCGTCAGTTGGTGGAGGTTGTGAAGGGCGTGTTTGGCCTGTCCACCAGTCCTAAGCTCTGGTGGATGAAGCTGTCCGGCGACCTCAAAGAGATGGAGTTCGAGTTCGAGAGTGACACCATCCAAGTTGTCCAGAACCCCATCGACCCTTGCGTCTTCATGTTCAGAGGGCGTTCGTCCAGAGCCACAAGAGGTCTCCTGCTCACTCACGTCGACGACCTGATGCTTTTAGCCGAGACCGGCCTCAGACAGGTGGTCGAAAAGAAGCTGCTCCAAAAATTCCCAGTCGACGAATGGCAAACCGGAGACTTCGAGTATGTGGGCAGCGAGTACAAGGTGGAAGACAATCAGGTGTCAATTACTCAGACTAGCTATGTCGAGGGCAGGCTCTCACGTGTGACGGTGCCGACCGATGGCAACATCACCAAAGAACACCTGGAAGAGAACCGCACAGCCATTGGCGCCCTGTCATGGCTTGCAAAACAGACTCGGCCCGACCTGCAGTTCACTGTGTCTCAGGCGCAGAAGAAACAGAATGACCCTTCCATCGATGATCTGAAGGAGGTGAACAAGGCCGTTGACAGTGCCATCCGGCACAAAGAGAAGGGCATCATCCTCCGAAAGATCGACGAGCACACCCTCACCTTCCTGGCATACCATGATGCCGCCTGGGGCAATGCAAATGACCCGTCGCTCGAAGATCCTGAGTGGATGGGCGACCACAAGGTATCGTCCCAGATCGGCACGGTCGTCTTCATGGTCGATGAGCAGTGCCTTGGCAAGAAAGAGGGGCGTTTCAGTCTCGTAGACTGGAAGAGCCGTGGCTGTCACCGCGTCTGCAGATCCACCTTTGCAGGTGAAACCATGGCTTGCAACGAGGCCATGGGTGATGTGATCTACCTCCGGGGCTTGCTCCTCTCCATGGTCCATGGCGAGGTCGTCTCTGAGTCGAAGGCTGGGGAAAAGATGGCAGTGCACTTAGTGACCGATTGCAAGAGCTTGTTCGACCATGTGCACCGGGAAGGGATCCCGAAAGCTCCCACTGAGAAGCGGCTCGCCATTGATCTGGCTAGCCTGCGGCAATGCCTCATGCAAGAGGCACTCCATCAATGGAAGAAGGTCTATGGTGCCAACACTCCCATGGCACCTGAGAAACCTTGCAGGCCGCCGCTTCATTGGCTGCCCACTGGCGCTCAACTCGCCGACATCATGACGAAATGGATGAAGCCCGACAACTGGTGGGACACCCTGAGCGCCGGAGTTTTGCATCTCCCTCTCAAGCTCCAAAAGAGCAATGAGAAGGAGACAGATTTTACAGGAATGTAAGTGAACGTCACTTTGAGTCGCACAACATGTGTTTTTGACTTGGTACATGTCAGCCTTGCGATTCATCGCAACTCTTAGGCTCACGAGTTGGCTCCTTGTAGGAAAACCGGTGCGAGCTGTCCCCACCGGCATGGTCATGACCCCAAGCCTGTTTTGATAATGGGTTCAAGAATCGCCTAGTGGCCGATCGGGACGCCATAGGGGCAGTTGGAATGTTGGCTCATGTTGAGGCTTTCCAGGCAGTGTACATCACTGATGTCCACAGAAACCACCATTTCTCGCCCCTCGGGTTCTAGTCACTGCAGGGATCGCTTCTGAGCAAAACACCTTCTCATATCTTCTCGTCGCAACTCGCTCCAAAACATGGCGAAGCAGCTTTGAAGCCAAACGGCGACCCCCCAAAAAAATGCCAAACGACCACCCCAGTCCCGAATGTGGCCACATTCGGGGCCAACGGAGCCGGAGTTGGTACTTATTGATTGTATGTTGCAATTCAGTATAGACTCTGATCACTCTGATAGTATCAAAAGCACGTGTTTTCACCACCAAAGCGTGTCACATCGTGTCACTCAGCTCAATCCGTGTCCCCCCGTCACGTCACACTTTCTCACCCGACGTCTTCAGCCGCGTTGCCGCCCGCCGGGCCCGGTGGGGAAGGGCATCCTTCCCCGGGCATTGATAATGAATGCATAGACGTCAGCCGCCGGACTTGGGCTCCTGGCTTGGGCTCCTTGAGTTTCATCACCCGAACGAGCTGGAAGGAGCTGGCCAAATAGTAAGCTGTTTTCGTCTTCGTATTCTTGCAATCGGAACGATCCCAAATCCCGCCACAGGGATGGCTGCAACCAAAAAGAATATAATAATCAATAATTAAAGATCCTTTCTTAAGTCACACTACCTCCCTTTTCTTTCTTTGCTCCATCGATGCGGACCCTCGACCGACCCATAGAGTCGAGCAAACCTGTGCAGTAGGGGCAGGACAGGCCAATGCACCGCCACAAACATTCCCCACGTTGGAATATCATTGAATATCATGTTGAATGGTCGAACCCTGCCTCATCGGCTTGTGGAGCGTCCCCGGTTTTGGGCCAAAAGGATGTAATCAAAGCTTTGTAAGGTAGATTTCTATCGGGCTTCCTACCGTCTTGACTGAACCATCTTTAAGGAACACACCCATCATTGAGCCACAAAAAACCCTACAAACTACCAGTCGTAGGGTCCATGTACAGGTTTTGCGTGCTGTCTTTGTGAGTTTCGCCGATTGTGCTGCGCTCTCTCTGAGCGCGGCTGACGGCGTTCAAGGCGTTCGAGGCCGAAACGAAGGTTTTGGTACGGCCACGGTTGTGGCGACATTCAGCACGGCCACTGCTCTGGCGCCTTTCAAGATCTTAACCCGGGATAAGTGCATCATATAGTGGTCCCCATGTCCCACAGCAATTATAAACATGTTTCATGTCATTTGTTTGTTTGCTTCTCACCAATCTTGTATGTAGACACAAATCTGAGTGTGCGGTGAACAATCTGAGCATCCGTGGACCCAGATCATTGCCCAAGCTTGAACCATGGTTAAATCGTTAGAGGGACCACTGCACATGGTGAAGCGAACCAGCATAAACCTCTGGAAAAATCCGAACAGGTTTACGATGATCCAAGTGGCCATAAGCTACGTCAGTTTCTGACCATACTCCAAGTTGCCAAGTTGTGTCAAACCCATTCTGGCCAGTTGAAGAATATCATGAACGCTTCTTCATAGAGACAGAATCACTTTACAAACTTCTTGACGTGCCTGTCTGCTGCTTGTTGTACGGGAATTCATGAGCTACCAGCTACCGTCTATTATTGTCAAAAACAACGGCATGCGTTTAGCGCATCTTGCAATAGTTGAAATGTCAGATTTTTTTTCAGAGGCTGTCGAGAATTTACTCATCTCTTCTCTGACCAAAAAGGTTGGCCTGTAAGTGACTATTGTCTTCCTCTGGGTTGTCCATATGAACAACAGGTCCCATGGACAAAAAAACACAGCATCAATTGAGAAATGGGGAACAAGAACTGGATTAAGAACACTCATCCTTCTGGGACTATATCCTGAGGCTGTCAGCAAGTAGCTCGCTGAATGACATCCTCTGCAAGCCGGCGCTGCTTTTGAACAAGTGTCAGAGTAATCCTGCGTCATCCTGCGGCCAAACTACATCCATACAAGCATGCATAATTGTTGTCTCGCACTATAATACTTTCGGTGTTTCTGTCTTGCCCTCTTACCCACGTGCACTCCCTAGTGATCCCATGCTACAGGTGTGAAATAAACACAAAAAGCCCACGAATCGCCTTCATTCAGCTGATCGTTGATCTCGTCGGATTCGGTTTGAACTGCTGGCTCGGCAGGAAACTGGTGCTGTGGCTGAGTAGGTAGGAACTCAATTATGATAGCGAGGTCTCCTTTCCACAACTGGTCCTTGTCCAATGCATGAGCATACCAGTTGTGCATAGTAGTTTCTGCTCCGTCATGTCGACCACTGAGGGTCCAAGGTACAAACCGTGTGTCACTGAAGTGAGCTCAAAGGCACTTCGTTTGCTCAGAGAAAAGCCAACAGACGGCTTTAAGGGTGCTAAGCGCGCAGCCCGGACGAAGGTCACCTGCTCAGACTAAACAGCGCCCAGCTGTGCAGCTTTCCCCATCTTCAGCGCCACTTGTTAGCAGCTGAAAAGATTGGCCTGGCCTCCCGGACGCCGTCCATCCGGACGCGGTGTCCGGTGCTACACACTCGTCGGGCCACACACGCGCCAGTCTGGCGTCTTGCAATCCGGAAAAGCAGATGGGATCCACTCACCGGTTCGAGAGAGTCATGGTATGGAAAAACTGCTAGACTGCTACCGCTACGGGATTTGCCAGCAAATACTGCCTAGGATTTGCCGACCAACAACATTGCTGTTCAAGTTCTGAATTCTTGCGCGTGACCATGTTCCGCTCTCTGTGTCTGTCACACTGACTCTTGTAAGTACCTGCCCCCTGCCTCGTTACTCCTTAGGTAGTTGCAACAACATAACATATGTGGCCATAAAAATTAATTAAGTCATACAATTCATATGAAGCCACCTCCAACATGCGAGCTCACTAACAAAAACTTCACAAAACCAGAAACGTCACAAAAACTATGCCAAAACTGAGGCCGCAAGCCCAAATGGACCCGCAATTCTTTTCACCACAAATTGGGACAGAAGTCGTTCAAGTCTGTTGACAGAAGTGACAGAAGCAATTAAATCGGTGTTAGGGTGCTGTACCTTCCTGCCTCATCTGCTTTTGGCCCTTGTGGAAAGACACCCTCCCCATCACTGGCAGTGCGCCACCGTAGGCACCTGTGTGCGGAATTGGTGGTGCTTCTCCACAGCTAAGGGGTTAAGTCAGCGGCATGCTCAAATGGCCAAACCAAATCCCCCCAAATGCTGCCGGGCCCGCCAAGGCTGAGGGTTTGAAGGCCCAGTGAGTACCACAGAACATGCGACCCGACTCTTGCAAGAATTGATTGTTGACCTCATTTAGTCCAGGCTTCAGTAGAACAAGATCCAACATCAGCTCTGTGACCGTCTGCAGTCACAGCTGATAGCCGTTTGGGCCCTCAAACCAAACATCACCGAAGCACACAAACCAACCAACGAATAAAACTGTAAAGGTGTCATCAGCGTCATCTATTATTAACTGGCTTGCCTGACTTGCCTCTGCGGGAAGATGGGCTGAAGGTCGATCAAGCCACCGGGAAATGCCCACATATATGGTCCCTGCAAATGGCTTATGTATCTTATATCCAACGAGCCGGGAAAGACGGTTGGTACTATGAGTGGCTTTGAACCACTATGAGTGGCGTTTCCACCCACCCTCGGTGGCTGCACCACGTATGATTTGTTGTGCAGAGCGACGCTAAAGGCCGTTCAACGAACGTAGATGTATATTCCGATATACTTGTATGAAAAGGATGTGCAGAAAACCGCTGGCTCTGCTACAGTTCTGCCAGTTCTTCACAAGAACTGGTGAATTCCTCCGGCTGCCTCCCCTCCGACATCCATCCGAAACGAGTTTTGAACTCATCCCAAGTGGCGGTCATGGGTCGATACCTGGTGGGCTACGGAGTGAGAGAGACGTCGACTGGGCATCCGCGTCCGCTGGGTCGACAGTCCGGTGGAGGGGAGCTGGCATCCTTGGCATCCGCCAGGAGTAGTCCTACACGTAGCGTGAAATGAAATCACTCCTAGTAAGGCGTAGCCGACACGAAAAAGTCGGATTTCGAAGTTGTTCATCCTCTGCACATTGGAGCCGATCTTTCATTCCGGAGCAGCCTTTCCCAAGAGATGCCCTGCATGTGGCAAAAAGCTTCCAGGTATGCCCTGTGCCCTGATTTGAGGGGTCATTTTGTAGAGGGTAGCTCAAGGACTTTATGTGGAAAAAAAACAGGATCCTGCCCAGCCCAACCTTGGGCGGTGCCAACAAATGGCAACGTCTACAAACTTCTCAGAAATTCATGCTTTATATACACCATCAAATCCCACCATCCACCAAACCCAGAAGCTCCCCTCCCCTCCCAGAAAAAGAAGAACTCACCCATCCCACCCAGCTCATCCACCCTACATCCCTGCAGCTTCAGTCACGCCGAGGGGTACGCCATGGCCATGGCCGGTGGAAACGCCATGGCCCGCGGCGGCCCAACCGGCGCCGCCAATGTGGCGCCCGGCGTCACGGGCTCGGCAAAGGTCCTGCAGATGTTTGCAACACTCATTTCAAGAGATCAAACAACTTCGGAAGGTGGTCAAAGAAAAATAATTACACAAAAAAAAGAAGTACGGTAGTAGTCTAGTCAATTCTCTGCCTGGTGTAACTTTCTGGGAAATCAAAACACCTGAAGGACCTCTATGGTCTATGAACCTCTCCGTTGGCAACATGAAGCAATTGACACCAGCATCTCGGTGCGGCAGTCCAGGGCGCTGGTACCACACTGGGTCTCACCTGCAGAGCCAACTCCGTCGTGCAATAAAGGATGCTTCGACACCATGGTTTACCCTGGCATGAAAGGGTGGGAAATGGGGAGAATGTGTGGTGTGTTTTTCATTATTTTTTCAACCTCTTCAATTTCACAGGTTGAGGTTTTGCATCAACGGACCTTGTTCCGTAGCACATTCATGCAATTTCTGATCGAGGTCCTATTTTAGGCAGACGCCATCGCGGCAGACCGAGGTAACCACACGAAAGCTTGGAACATCGGCATCTTTGGACCAACCAAACGTCCAACCCTGGACCTCCCCGGGCCTCTCCGGAAAGATCCTTCGCCCAACCCCTACTAGGTTGGAGGCCATCGCTAGATATCGCTAGTAGGTTGGAGGCCATCGCTAGTAGGTTGGAGTATAGGTTGGAGGCCATCTCCAGTTCTAGGTTGGAGGCCATCCTATATAGTATATATAGGTAAAAGGGGCAGAGGCGCCGCGGCCTTTAAAGCACCGTCCTGCGTCCTTCCACGCCACACCTCCCGATTCGTCTCCAACCGCTGCACCGAGGCCACGCTGGCGCAGGGCGCGCCGCACGGCACGGCGCCAGCGGGCGGCGCGGTCATGGTTCCGAAGGGCAGCGCGGTGGGGTTCTCCAGGACCCGCATGGTCGGCTGCGGAGAGACCAGCACAGCTGTGGGCCTGTGAAAGGTCAAACGTTGAACTGAAGACGGACACGATCCACTCCCACTCTGTGGGCGTTGATGTGTTGAGTCATTTGAGTCAAGTGATTGAAAGATACCAACTCATTGTCCGACAGCCAGCACCTAAAATCCAAAGATCGTGGATATGCTTTGTTCATAAAACAGGTTCCAAGCAAATCGGGCACCGTCACCAATACTACGCTCACTAAACAATAAAGATTGCCCAACAGACCTGGTCCAACAAAAATGAATCCAGGTCTTTGCGCAATTCTGGTCTGACCTTTTCTAGCGTCATTCTGCTCTGACCAGCAAATCCTCTCGGCCCCAAAAAAGATTGGAAAATGGGGGACGCTTCAACTACGGACGCTTCAACATCGCCGATCAAATCGCTTCAACCGGGCCAACTTGATTAGCCGATCATCGCGGCTACGCACGCCATGCCCAATGCGAACAAGTGGCTGATATCTGCCGGGCGTGCTGGCGGTGTAGGGTGCACCCGTCACCGACCTGTCGAACTGTTTTAAAAGAAAAGAGAGACATCCTATGTTACATCATATATAAAATATACAATATATAGCTGGGCTGTGGGTCTCAAATCACTCTCAACCAAGAATGCTTGATCTGTCTTCAAAGATCTTCAAACCCCAGTTTTGCTGGCTCATGAATCACCCAAATCCAAAGCTGGCTCACCACAATCTCTCGTACCTCGTCACCATGTTGGCTGCAAAGACCTGAGGAGCGGTCAAGACCGCACCAGCCACTGGGGTGGTGGCCGAAGTAGCTGCACGCTGGAGGGTCCTGGCGATTGGGAGAAGCTTCGAAACACCCCGAAGATGTCATGTGACCAAAAAAAGGATGTTGGAGTGGAGCCAAAACAAACCAAGGAGCTTGAGAACTCTTAGGCGAAAATTGGCTCCTGTGTGGTATGCATACCTCAGAATGAATGACTATGGGCTGCCCTGTCTGATGTATCAAGGAAAAGGATGCAAAAGGGGAGAAGGGACAAACAACTCTTGGGTGTGGAATGAAATTTAGCTGTTGGAGGGTTCGCAGCAGCCTCAGGAGAACGTTATCTTCGCAAACACAATCACACCTTTGGTCACAATGCATTTGGCAATACAAGTACTGTTAAATATGCTGAACATGTTAATCTTATCAGTTAGCATCACTAGCATATTAAAGTAAAGGATCATGTGCTGTGACAAAGCCAACTTATCAACTTCAATATTATAATGTATTATAATTACCCATGTTAGCATCTGTTCAGTTCGTGGTCGTTTGATCTGCTTTGACTGAGCATCTTCCCCTCCTCAAGACCAACAAAGCCAAAGAATGCGAACCACGAGAAGAAGATCCACATGTGAACATTCTAAAACATCTTCACCAGTGATTGATGTTTCATCTGTTTTAAGATGTTTTAAGATGATATGGCTTTGGGTCATTGCAACCGGACCCCTTAACCTCCTTGGTAGGTTGACCTCAGTCTGTTCATCTTCAGTCAACCCGGATTCCAAGACGCCCGGGTTCCGGGTCGCCCGCTCGCTCCGCTCTTCGGTCGCCCCGCGTTCCACGGTCCCGCTGGGCATGGCCGGCACCACCCCGAGGGACGTGCGCGGTGGAGAGATGACTGGCTGGCTGGGCGACCTGACCGTGGAACGCCCCGTGCCCCGCGTGGGATCAGCCGAGTGAAAACGCGTTCCCTTTCATGTCCCCTAAAACCCGTCAACAGCGAGGAGAACGGCGAACACTTCAACGACCAGTCGTTGTCAGATTCCAGTTTGATGAGATGCTTTCCCCAGCATTTGGTACCCAAAAATCGTGAAGACCGGTCCGGTCATCTTCGGATCCGCACCCTCCATCGCCTAAAGACACTGGGCGGCGACATGGAGGCTGTGGGGGACACGGCCATGGGCGTGCCACCGGGCGCCACTGGGATCGTGGCACTGGCGGGGCGTGCGACCATGTACCTGGGCGGAGCTGGGAGGAGGTTATGCAGACGAAGTCCGTCCGAAGTGATGGAACATGCTGAAAGTGAAGACAATCTTGGAAACCAAATGATTGGATTTAATACAGTAAGTTGGGTCTGGCCTTGATTTATGGTCTTGATTGAATGGTTCCTTGGCCCGTGCTGGTTCCTCACGAATTGCTCTGACTTAGGTTGATGTGAACATGAAGATTCCAGCCAGACCTTGGCCATTGGGCAGTTTCCCAATATCGCCCTCCAATCTCAAGGAATTGAACACATCATATGTCATTTCTGACATTGCTCGTTGTTCTCCCACCTGGCCAGCAAAACCTCACAGCAGATCACAGCAGTTCCTTTTCTCTTTGTTTCTTTACGGTGATAAAATGGGAATGATGAGATCAACATGGATCAACAAGCACGATGTTGACCATGCATGAAAACAATTGAAAACATATGGAAACCACCACTGCGGTCCCTCGCAACAGCCGAGGTTTCTGTGACGTCCGTCCAAAAGAGCACGGTGTGTAGAAGCGCTGCACAGCAGGAACCTGCGCTCGGTCAGCAAGATGGAACATGATCTGTCGAATAGCCAGGCCATTGATACATGAGGCATACTCAGGGTATATACCCAAACTCAGGGTATAAACTTTGGAAGCTTGCAACAAGTCTCCAATTCAGAGCAAGAAAAGAAGAAGATTGGGAAGAACAACTCGTTGCACCAGATCCTTTCCATGAACAACTCGTTGGATTCTCCAAACTTCCGTCCAAAAGCACCGGATCGAGCCTGGAGGGACTTCCCGCTGGGCGCAGCAAAGGACGCCTGAGCCTCAAGGGGACGAATTGTCCACCGGTCAAAACGTTTGTTTTTAAGAAGACAGCCAATTCATCACCTTAATCAGTTCAGCTTGGTTTTTTGAGATGTGGAACACTTATGTTCCTGAAATCTTCTCTGAGACGATGATGATGGGAGAAATCGTCTCCTGTCATTCGGAAACCCAAACACTCCATGGGACTGCCATAGGACTGCCGCCCCATTGACCCCCCAAAACCACCACCCCAACTGACTGGCAGTCCTTGTTTGGGACGATCCAATGATTCCATCTCATGGAGTTTTCGCCTCCCTCCCCGAGAGACGCGGGTAGAGACGCATGGAGACGCAGTGAGTCACAACATCGGCTTTCGCTCACTCCGCAGGCGAGTCGCAATGGGCTCCATCACCCTGGGCGGAAAGAGGGGAGTTTGGCAAAGCAAAGCATAGCAAAGCATCTCTCTTAGGTAAAGAAACACGACACAGTAACACGAGATTCAGCCATGCAGGCTGAAAAAGTAATTTAGAATTAAGGTCGGAAACAAACTACACAGCCGCCACACAACAACCTATACACTGTGGAAACCGCGGAATGCCAACTGCTTGATGTGGACATCACTGGATTTCTCAGGTCCCCGGCATGCGGACCTCCGGTGCTGGGCTCGAAGCGCTGTGTGCCTGCGGTGCGGTGGCGTGGAATATCATCGAAAGGAGTGAGTCAGGGGATAGGAAAAGGAACATCCGCACTTCTACCAGATCTGGAATCTCATCTTGGAATCTGGGACAGTTGCATCGGAACCCCGATGGCCCGACCTGTTGATTTCCTTTGCACGTTACGTAAAACGAACTCCAGGGGTCTCATTCTAAGCTCAGGCTCCGAGCATTTGGTGTCTGGACCCCACGTCCACGCTTGCAGCTGGAACAGGGCACTCCCCTAAAAGATGTTCCACATGCAAATGCTGCGTGGAACCACGCTGGTGTCCTGCTAGTCGAATTGAAACGTTCTTGAACTCGAGGAATACTAGGGGCATCGAGAAATTAAGTGAATCTACTGTATCAGGCAACTCACCAAACATCTTATCTCTTTATTGGCAAGAACACCTTTTTTTGACCATCTCCTCATGTGGTGCGCTTGGGATTTTCAAGATGGCCCATCCGCACATTAAAGCTTCAGCATCGATCATGTTCACTGTCTTGGTATGTCTGAAGAGATTGACGCTGACAGCACAAGAGATTGACATCTCCATTCAGCGCCTTCAAGGCAGGCTGGGTCTGCCTGGGCGGAGGCAATCTGGCTCTAGTGGGCTCCCTTTACAGATTGCAGAAGCCTTTTGATTCATGAAAAAGATCTGTAGACCCCAACTCAAAATCGAATTCTCCGCCAAGAACCTTGAAGAAACCGTGGTTGTGGGCCCATGCAAAAAGAGGTTTTAACATCTTTAACTCCAAGAGCCCTCGCATGGTAGACAAAAACAAAGAACTCCTCAAAGAGTGGCTTTGAAAGTTTGCAACTGCAAAGCAGTTCGGGCGGGGGGGTTATTTTAGGGGAAAGGATTAAAACAGTCTATCGTTCAGCCACCCGCTGTTGGGTCCGTTGTGGACAGACCCTTGGCCAGAGAACTGCACCTGTTGCATACTGCTGGTCCCTAAAGCCCTGTTGAAACATTCCCGTTGTCGACCAACTTCCAAATCGCACCACAGTAGTTCAACTATACATCATAATAAAATAGCAGAAAATATCATACAAACATAGCCTAACTATGATCTTTTGAAGCTGCTGTACTCTGGTGACGACACCTTCCGGTTTCACTTCCACCACCCGGCTCGTCTGAAAACCAGGTGACGACAGCGGCATGCTACGGCCTGGGCGGCATGCGTCTCCGGCGTTTGTGAAGACTCATCGGTCGGTTCGGGTGAAAAGAACACTGCAGTCTGAGAAAGTAACTGAAGTCATCCCGACTTTGTGGTAGCTTGATTCAATGTGTCGCTGAGAAGGATTCTGCCAAAATTTCCAGATGTCTTCTGTCTTTTGTTACAGGTTGGAGGCCATCGCTCTTAGGGTGGAGGCCATCACTAGTAGGTTCCTTTTGCTATTGGGTTGGAGGCCATCCCAGTCTTTTGTTACAGGCTTCAGTCAGCTGGAGCTGGGACCCACTGAGCTGCCTATCCAATCACTGAACACGCATCGGTCGTCACCCTTAAAATGAACGGGGATCGTGATAGGCACTCCAAAAAGCCAAACGAGATTCAGAAAGACCCGACCAAGCCAAAGCATGGCCAGTCCAAACGGACTCGTGCCTGGTCGTTCCCGTGGCCATATTCCCTGTTGAGGAGGGCATAGTGATTGAAGGGAATCCCCTATTCTCGGTCAATCCTCCAGGAAACTGATCACACAAACCTGTCCACCACAGGTTTGTAGAAACACAAGCACTCACATTATAGTCCTTGCCCGATCCACATCCTTCTTGAAGGCCCTTTCTATCCCTTTCTGCTTTTGACTATAGCTTTGTTGCTAGTCGCAGAGACTAAACACGTCCCAAAAAAGCGCTATTCGAATTCCCATTGATATGGTTTTGTGGCTCCTTGGAGCCACGGAGCGAGAGCTATCGATCAACCTAACGTCCACGAGGCTGGCTGCGTTTCACCCAGTGGCTGGAGGGTGGCAGCGTAGCTTCACGCTCAGCCTCCGCCGTCCTGCCCAACACTTGAGGAGGTGTGAACAGGAAAGGATGCACAAACATTCTTGAAGATTTAGTAGGGCAAAAATAATACTCACCCATTATACTTTCAAACCCAAATTCAACGGCATACCTTTGATACAGCATCCAGGGGAACTGGTGCCATCCGATCATGGGGAGTCTGACATGATTTATGTTGGAATGGGCCAGCGAGACGTCGGGTCAGGGGCCTGCCGTTGCGTGAGGCAGGTGAAAGGTTGAAGATTTGGTGTGCCAAAAGCCATCAACGCGCGGTTTTTTGGACGTGTCAGTGAGCTTTCTGGGCAAACTTTCCATTCCAATCGATGGAACAGGCTTTCCTCAACCAACTCCGACCAACGAAGATCCCGACTTTCCACCGCTGAACCGCGGGCCGGCTACCCCGCCTGGGCGCTGCCTTGTCTGGAGCGGTGGCCTGGCGAGCGGAAGGCGGTTGGCACCCAAAGCCAATGAAGATGCATGACACCAGGCTAGGAGGACGGATGGGATGCGAATGATGGACACCTGCAACTTGGTATGTTTTCCCCTTGGAGTTCACCCTGTTTCACCTATTCCGGCATCATGTGATCACTCACACCATGTTTCAGCTGCGATGCAAGGGATGCGTCGTCCGGTATGTTGAATGAATTCGTTTCGATCAGAACAATATCTGGAGACCCTTTGGCTGTTTATCGTTGTGCAAGGCGCTTGTGCTTGCTTGGTCCTCACATTTCATCACATAACCAATATCCAGAAGCCCCTCATGATGATGTTCTTAAAACCCATAGTGATCTTGAGGTTGCACGTGAGTGAACTTGAATATACCTTGGTGCCACAAAACGGCCAAGACATGTCAAGACCAAAGGCTTGCTGGACACATCAAACTGCCAAGACACAAGATTTGGAAGTCGGCATACACACACAGTCCTTACCCTTCACACCACCCCCCCAGTTCTCAGCCATGCCTCAGCAGAGAGCCCCTTGAATCCTCAGGCGAGAAGAGGAACACAAACAATGCAAGCCTGTATAGAGACTTCTAAATTGAACTCGTCCTTTTTCATCTTCTCATTCTCGGCTCACAGCTTTGATGACATCATCTCAGATACTTCAAGTATAATCAGAGTGGAAAACATGTTCACCACATTTCGCTGAGCAGCGACTGGAGGTCGAAGACTTTGCCTTGGGTTTGGCCTGGCGCAGCGAGCAAAGCAGCAAGCTAGTGGCTGTGCGGCCAGGGACATGGTGGCCATGGCCGCAGGGCTGGGCCGCTCGTTTCCACTGGTAGGTAGGGCCACCAATCACCCTTCAGAGTGCTCTACCAGGTCACGCTTGATAACCTGTTGATTGAAGGAGGATGAAGGAAGAAATGACCGAAAAGCATCTAGAAAGTCACAAAGTCACCCGGCAAAAGTGGATGATGCTCCGGTAACGGTCCCTCAAAAGGATTAAGCCTTTCTCTCGGGAGTGGGGACAACTATCATGCCAAAACAATTCCAACATCTACCTGCTTCGACACATCAACCTGCTTAGACACAACCCGCGTCATCCTCCGCCAGTCGCCTTCGGCGTCTCGCCTGCACGGGAGCAGTTCGATCCAACATGCCCAGGTGAACAGAGTGATTCGCTGCGAGTCTCGATGACCAGGTCTCCATGACTCATGAAGTCGCTAGCAAAGGCCCAGTGGAGCACCTGTTTCTGGGCAAAAAGCACCACTGGCACTCAGACTAGATATTAATGTTAAGCTCACTCAATGGCCAATGGGACTACAACATGGCACCCAAAAATGTGGTGGGATCATTGGTGAACTTGGTTGCTGGGTGGGCGACCACCTCTTTCCCACTACGGCCAGCTTTACCCCACACCCCACTCCCTGTGCTGTTCCAACAACATTAAACAACCTCTCCGAAAGAAAGACTATAGGTGATTTCTCCTGACCAAACCAAAGCCCAAAAAAAAGGCCATGAATGAAAGCTAGCAGCTAGCATAGACTCAAGCTTTAAAGGACCGAACTGCTCCACCTACAAAAGACTTTTGTCCACACGCATTTTCCAAGCTGATCTGTAGAAACACCTGCCAAGCCCTTCCCCACCGTCCTACCGTCCCTGCGCTTTTGCCCGCACACGTCCCCCCACGCGCGATTGCCATCGCATGCGAACCTCGCGACTCAGGGCGGCTCTCAGGTCGGCTTTCTGACTGCCTCACAGGCTCTGCAGTACTCGGCACTGAGGCCACAAAGTGGTTGTGCACAGGGTTTGTCAAAACCTGTGTCGCGACATGACTGATCCGAATTCTGCGTTTGCCCCAACTGTTGAAATCAAGCATCCAGTTAGTCCATGTTTGTCCTTTTACCCTTCGCTCGCACGTTTTTTTTCACGCTGGCGCTCGGCCGGCGCCGGTCCGAAAGATGGGTCAATTCACTGGCGCCAGGTGGGCATTTCAATGCAGTCCAAGTCTATAGTCTAAGAGGCCTATTAAACCCAAATACAACCCAAATACACACTGTGTTGATATATGTGTTGCCACATTTACAAACATGTTGATTCAGCTTGCACAAGGAACGGTGAGTTCCTTTCATTTATGGCCGAACTTCACCCTTGTACAACCAGAATATGGAGCAGACTAGTTCTAGAACCAGTCCTGAGAAATCTAAAACCAAACTTTTCTAACATGTCGCAAGTACCAGTAACTTTAGACCAGTAACTTAATGTAGACAGTGCAGACTCTTGATCAATAAAGACCCCCAACCTCTTCTACCGTGCTCGTTTCGGATTCCGCCCAAGGAACATCCCCGGGTGGGGCGAATTACTATTTTAACTCTTTATAGAAAGACATTGTCTCTCTCCTACTAGTAGCGATGCCCTTCTTACTATAGCTTCTTGCTCCTAGTAGTAGTGGCCTCCAACCTAATAGCGATGGCCTCGTAGCTTCTAGGAGGCAATCGCAAGTAGGTTGGAGGCCATCAAGAAGCTATTTACAGTGGTTTCAGAGTAGATGGCACAGCATCTAAAATGTCCGATGGGGTCCCATATAAACCACCTCTTGGTGCCATCTACTCTGAATCCACGACGATCACGACTCATCAGCCCAAGAGTCCCGAAGCCCACCCGCGGTGACCCGCGGCGCCGCGACGCAACGCACATACCGCTGAGTGTCCCAGGCTTGGACCCACTCCTCGCCTGAGCGAAGAAAAAAACGAAGAAGGACGAGTCACGAGTCGGTCGTGTTGTTGGACGAATCTAAGGTGGACATGGTCAAAGGTGGCAGTAATGTTTGTAATTTTGTAGTATTATTTGTCAAAGGACCATGGTGTTTTTTTGATCTTGTCATGGTACCATGACACCATGAAAAGATGTTTGTCTTGAATCATGCCGCGTGGACGAAAGCTGTTTCGACTTCGGGTTTGGGGGGGAACGCTATGTTGCTCTCAAGATAAGAACATGACATATATAAGAACCATAATTAAGAACCACGTTCACGGATAAATTGAAGGTCAGCATGTGTTGGACATGGTTCACTTCTCTTTTTCCTGAGACAAACGTGTCACGTCAACAGAGAGGGAGGCTACGAGTCAACACCCGTACATCCGGGACCTCATGCGCCATGCATCCAGTCAACCGGATCCTCCCGTGTCACCCAAGACCAAAGCACGTCTAGAGGGATGTCTGCATGCATAACTCAGATGTCTCATGATAACTCAGCTGTTTATTTGCTCGGATTATTTGTTATGATCCGTGATGGAAGAAAGAATCAAGACACAGAATGTCTCATTGCGCAGAATGTCTGATGGCCATTCCGGCGCTGGATGTCATGTCCCTCCAGGATGAGGCAGGATGAAGCAGCAAGCCCATCCATACATATCCACACTACTTCCCCCAGCAATGTTGGAGCACTTCACCTCGCTGGTCTATTCCTCACCTCGCTGGTCAGATCACTCAACTCACTGGTCCTCATGTTGTCGCAATGTCCGGAAGATCCCCTGACCCGACTCCCACCACTCCCGACTTGGCCAAGTCACCGAATTGCCGGCCGAGGGTAACGAGCCGGTCCTACTCTTCGGCCTGGCACCGGATGAGGAGATCCGACCGGTTCGATCAAAACAGTCAAATCCCTGCACTCTGGAGGCCTTGTCAAGGCTTGGGGCTTGGAAAGCCATCTTCAAAGGAATTTCAACTTCATGTCACTGCCTTCTCAAAAAAAAAGAACTCCATTCTTTTAGTTCGCCACTAGTTTTGAAAGATGTCTTTCACCAACCTCACCTCGCCAACCTCAACCAACCCTCCGTTCTGTCTCCCCACCTGGGCGCCGTGGCCTTCGCCGGCGCCGCCTTGGGCGCCGCCTTGGGCTTCGCCTCCGGCGCCGCGGCAGGCGCGGCAGGTGCCGGCCGCGCCGGCGCCGGCGCCTTGGGCGGTGGAGCCTTAGGCTCTGGCTTCGGCTTGGCCGCGGCCTGTGACAGTGACATGCTGCATGCTGTGACAGGCTGGTGACTGGTAGGAGGTTCATAGTGGAGATTCTGACCTGGTTGGTTGGTACCGTATATCTGATGTGATATTGAAGTGCTTATAGAACCAGTCAGGTCATTGTTGAGCTACGTGTCTACGTGAGTTATCTCTTACAGTAAGGCTTCAGGCTTGAGCAATTTTGCCTTTCATTCTCTATCTATTGACTGCACTCATCTCTTGGTGTCAGGACTCCGGCAAGTCTGCGCCTTCTTTGCTGCGGGCTTGGGTGCCGGTGCAGAGGGAGGCGCCTTCGGCCTGCAGATGAAACATATCATATCTGCAAAGGGCTGAGTTCTTCTAGCTTGAATGATACACTTTACTGAACCAGAACAAGATAGAACAAGCTTCAAACATGTTTCAAAGAAAGAAACCCATACCCATACGATAGATGTGGGTCTATTTTCATGCGCTTTTGCTTGGAGAAATCCTCTCAAGCCCAGTTGGCCCACAAGCCTCGTGGAGGGCGCCCCACGACCAGTGCCGCTGGCCCTTCCTCGGCCCGCCTTAGGAAGTCTGACAGTCTTTTCATGATGTTTCATGGCATTTGGCCAATTATTTCGTCGCAGTTCATGCCATTTCGTGGCGCAAATAGAAATCAGCTTGGAAAACGTCGCTTTCTTGTTCCGCCAGGTCTTTTCTCCATCGCTCAAGCCGGTATAGGCAAAGGCCCATCTCGCTGAATTAAACAATTCGCCGACCAGAAATAGGGAGCCACACGAAAGGATCTCTTTGTTCCGTGTTCAACCCCTATATCTGGTCCATGTCGATATCTGTGTACAAAGTGGATGCCAGGAATCCATGCAGAAAACCCACATATCTTACCTGCATTGGTGCCAGTGCCCGTCTACCATCAAAGCAGGGCCTCCTCCGTTTTTCGGGCTCAACAAAAGGAGCTCATCAACAAGAACCCAAATCGAATCTGGCACAAAAGGGATGTCTTGCGAGGTGCGCAGCCTGTCGGGTCTGGCGCAGCCTGTCGTGCCTTGAGCTCAGAGGTCAGGATCCACGCGATCCGCGATCCACGTTCGCTCGCCCAACGCCCTGGGGGTTGCTTCGCGGTTGGTTCGCCTGGGAGAGACCGTCACCCAATCCGTCCAGACCCTCCTGGTGGCAAGCTGTATTGACGTGTTCCTACCAAAACAACACCGCCGAGCCTGGTTTGGGGGCATTTTCTCAGATGAAAGTGAGTTACCATGTCACACACACACTTTGCATGTCGATTGATCATGGTTGATCCTCCTTAAGGCCCTTAAGGCTACTGCTTTATCTGCTTTCCGGTGTTTTACCATCACATTCGACATGTCAGCCCACTGCATGCTCATGGGCCCACACAACGATCTCTGGAGCCCAACAAATCTGATGACCTTTGGCTTTGGTACTCATTCCGCATGAATGTAAAGTCAAGTCTGTGCTACAGGGCGCCAGTAAAGGGCAGCCCTCTAGGGTCACAAGCTGTCTCTAGAAGTCTACAGCGCCAGTCTCTGTGCCAAGTGGCCACGCCACGGCTAAACGCCAACGGTGCAAACGGTTCTTCCGCGTTTCACACGAGGACCACTTCAGGAGCCAAGACCTCGTCCGGACGAGGTTTTTCGGTGTCGCACCGGCCGGTATACTTCGGCCGTGTGTAGACGGGATGGGGTTGGTGGAGTAGCTCTGGCAACGATACCCAGAGCTAAAGACTGCATGGTATATTCTGAAGAAGGAGGCTTAGACTCTTAGACAGGCCTGAAAATTGCCTGCCTCTTCCACTGCTTGGACTACTTGCGACGACTTCTGGTTTGTCCCAGTCGCCGACACCGTGGCCAGCGCGTAGCCCGGCAGCGTCAGCGAGAGGCACAGCACGTCACTGCGATCCCACGCGACGTGCAGTGGCCGTGGAGCAACGTGCCTGGAGGTGGCCGGATGATGCGGGGCCAAAGCGGTTGATGGCCAGAGCTCCCCAACCTGATGCGGTTGGTGGATGGGACATGGCACCTAAATGGAAGATCGAGATGAGACAACTTCTTCCAAGCCTTGGAGCGAACAGGTCGAACCGGTTTCCAGGCGTTTCACCTGATCTGATTCAACGGGACCAACGTGGCGCACGGTCTCTCGCCGTCCTGGGATCTTCCGGGCCGTTCAGCGCGCGGAGCGAGCCCGCGAGGACCTCCGCGGAGAGGTCGGCGGTGCTGTGGGGCCACCTCTCCGGTCGTGCCATGGCCGGTGTGGTCGGTCCGGGGGTTCTGGAAGACATTGGGTTCAAGTTCCTGAGTAGTAACTGTGAAGTGAGAGGTTCAAAGAAATACACTCTGCAACTGGGTCCTGAAATTGGAACTTTTGGTGAACCCCCGACCAAAAGGTTGGAACCTTCTTTTGGTCAAGTTCCTGAATTGGGTTCCTGAAACAACTGTAGAACCTTCTTTTGGTGAAGTGAGAAGTTCAAGAGCATGACCCTTCAGGGCTTTGGAGCTTTTGAGGAGCACAACGACTAGGCCTTCTACAGTAGCTTCTACTGTTGAGTTAAACATATGTTAAATCACTTGAGAAAGATTCGTTGAACGTTCTGCACCAGGGATTGGACTGAAAAAGTTATTCAGGTGCGAAAATTCCTCCACTCCAGGACTCCTGCAAACACTCCCTCCTTTCCACCTCCACTGTGCCGGACTGGAAACAGGCCAAATGTTTCGGCATAACCGAGGTCTGCATTGAACATTGGCGTAACTGTTTGAGAGAAACTGCAATCAGCGGAGTGAAGGACAGCTACGCCGCTACGCGATGCTACACGATGCCAAGCGTCTGGAAAGTCTTCAGTTCCACCTTCAAGATATCCCGAACTGGATTTATTGTTACCTTGTCTTTGTCAAAAACATCCGGCGTATCGTGTCGAAAGGCATTCCAGAGCCCGAAAGTTCAACATACGCAAACCCCCGACTAGAACCTGACCGGTGAACCGGTGTACCCACCCAAATGAACTGAGTAGCTCATAGTCAACCTCGCCTTTTTGAAGCTTCACACTTCTTCCCTTCAAGACTCGGCAACTGGGATGTATAAACCTGAACCACATGATGCGACGTGCAAAGAGTTCTTCTCGACCAAACACCAAAAAGAGCAACGAGCAGTTCCTTCCCTCCGTCTACCGCGGCCTCAAAGTGACGTTCACTTCTTGATCTCGACCTGCGAAGAGCTCCGGCGAGTCGGATCTATCCACAGGGAGTTGCTTGCTTTCGGGGCTGCACAACCAGATCTTGTGGAGTTCTTTTTCGGATACCAATTGCAGAACAAACCCCAATGCATCCGAATCAATTGTGTCAATCTGTGGAGACCCTGAGAACATTCGAGTGATTGATCCTAATTTTAACCTTGTACCTGATAAAGCATTGCTAGACGCAATTATAGTCACGGACGGCCTGTAGGCAGAGATTTTTCTGCTTACTGCAGGCGCTTTTTGGCCTATTTTGACCACTTTCGAGGAGGGTAGATATAAGCATGTTTTGGGCCACCCCCCAGTAAGCAGAAAGATGTCTGAGTGGGTTTGTTGACACGTTCTTGGGACCAAATTTTCTGCTTACTGCAGTCCTCATTCCTGCATCAGTTCTCTTGTACATGTGCTTGGTGCAATTTCCCCGCCGGTCAGCACCAGTGGCAGTTGTAGGAGAACAAAAGATGCATATTTATGTGGAGACTGTCCATCTACATATACAATAAGCGCAAAAGTCTACAATAATTACATGTGTCTCCTGGGGAGTTGCCGCGCACAGCTCACAAAAACATAAATACATACATACATTCATACATACATACATACATGCATACAGTGTACAAAGGTCATGAGAGGGGATTTAGGAATTCAATTTACACAGCAGGGTTGCCAGCGATGTCGGTCCCGAGTCCGGCATTGGTGGAGCACCAACGATGGGCCAAAGTTGGAATCTCGCATGTGGGGGATGCTCATGCAGATTCCCTCTTGTGGCAGTCGCGGTGCATTGGTTCCTCAAGCATGTTCAGCGGCTGTGGATATCCTGAAAGGGCACTGCAGTATATAGATGTGGCAAGGCGGGAAGTCATGTCTGCTGCAGTACCATTGACGGAAACTTGGCATAGCAGAAAGAGGGGAGAGGGACTGCAATAAGCAGAGCTGGAATCTGCTTACTGCAGTGTTGTAGGGGACAGGGAACTGCAGTAAGCAGATTCCAGATCTGCTTACTGCAGTGGGCACACTAAACCTACCTGCCTAAGTGTCTCATTGCAAGCCTGTGGGTTCAAGGGGATTCAGAAAGTGAAACATATACCTTTAGGAGACCCAATGCCTTCCGCGACCGCGCAGCCATCTGCTGGCGGCGAAAAGCAGAAAACCTTGGCAGAGATGGATCAGCCATGGGACCATGCAGTGTTTCGGAAACCGCCCACCGGCGCAGCCAGATGGGGAACTTGCCAGAAGTGGATCTACAGGACACATCCGAAGGCAAGGGTGGGTTTGTTTCACCCGCTGCACTCCAGCTATCCACCAGAAGCTGGTGAGCTGTCCGGGCAACGGGTATCCATCGTATTCTATGACGGGAAGGCGGCAGAACGGGGATCCACTTGGACCACTGGGATACGCCACCCGACAAAACATTCAAGGAGGTGGCCAAAGCCAAGGGAAAGTGGACGGGCTTCACATTCTTCCAGAAAAAATTGGAAGAGAATGGCCCTGACACTGGCCCCAACCAAGCTGAGCATGCACCAGATGGCGGCAGCCCTGCTCACCATCCGGCACCTGTGGGTGAGGACAGCCCATTGGTTGATGATGGGTTTGAGCTTGTGAACCCAATTTCAAGTTAGACACAATGCTGTATAGTATGCATAGTTGTCAGGTCCGTGGCGGTGCATGATGTCTCTGCCCTGCCTGGGTTGCAATTTGCCTAGATGCGAGCTGCGAGATCGCTCAAGCAGTCAGATTGGGGAAAAAACTGCAGCAAACAGACTGTTTTTCTACTTACTGCTCCTTCACGCTGCTAAAACATGTCTGATCCGTTGGAAACGGGGAGATGTCTTTGGAAGTTGTACATTTGGAATCCAAACTGCTCAATTGTATAGATTTCCAACGGTTCAGAACCACAGCTGTTGTGCACAGATTGTTTAGCCTGAGCAACCAATCAAGTTCATGATCTAAAGAAATAGGCCTTACTGGTGTGCATGTGCAAAAAAACATTCTATTCCGCAAATCCTCTGAACAACAGCCACTGCAGTAAGCAGATCCCAATCAGCTTACTGGGGGTCAAGCC
>CAXAMN010021529.1:449441-460946 GCA_963970005.1 Durusdinium trenchii | reverse complement strand
GGGGTCAAGCCACTGCAGTAAGCAGATCCCAATCAGCTTACTGGGGGCCCTTGATGCCGGTGATGCCAATGGTGCTGATAATGCTGTTTTAGCTAAATTTGCTATGCCTTCGATTCTTGTGAATTTCAATCCAAATTATGCCAAAGTCCTTAAACATGTACATTTTGCTGATGTTTTACACATTTTCAAAAAAAAAATCCTAAATTTTAAGAAGTGGCCTCAAAACTCTTGAAACCTCAAGGAAAGACAGGAACTGAAGGAATTAGACCAGGAAACTATCCAAAAACATTGAATTTTTACAACTTTTCCAAAAATTCTAAATTTCAAGAAGTGGCCTCAAAACTCTTGAAACCTCAAGGGAAGACAGGAACTGAAGGAATTAGACCAGGAAAATAACTAAGAATTAAAAATTAACTAGCTACTTTTGGTTCACTTGTTCTCCTCTCCCCCTGTCTCTGTGTCTCTTCCCTTAACGGGAGACTGAACCCTGGCAGAGACAGGGGGAGAGGAGAACAAGTGAACCAAAAGTAGCTAGTTAATTCTTAATTCTTAGTTATTTTCCTGGTCTAATTCCTTCAGTTCCTGTCTTCCCTTGAGGTTTCAAGAGTTTTGAGGCCACTTCTTGAAATTTAGAATTTTTGGAAAAGGTGTAAAAATTCAATGTTTTTGGTTATTTTCCTGGTCTAATTCCTTCAGTTCCTGTCTTCCCTTGAGGTTTCAAGAGTTTTGAGGCCACTTCTTGAAATTTAGAATTTTTGGAAAAGTTGTAAAAATTCAATGTTTTTGGTTATTTTCCTGGTCTAATTCCTTCAGTTCCTGTCTTTCCTTGATGTTTCAAGAGTTTTGAGGCCATTTCTTAAAATTTAGGATTTTTTTTGAAAATGTGTAAAACATCAGCAAAATGTACATGTTTAAGGATTTTGGCATAATTTGGATTGAAATTCACAAGAATCGGGTGCAAACGGATGCTATTGTTAAAGTTTATCAATGTCCAAAGGCATAGCAAATTTAGCTAAAACAGCATTATCAGCACCATTGGCATCACCGGCATCAAGGGCCTGATCAGCATCATGACACTTGTAAGCTGAGCGTTTTTGGACACCCCCCCACTAAGCAGATTCCAAGCTGCTTACTGCAGTTGCTGTATATCACCCTGGTTGTTCCAATGCATGTCATTCAATCAGGAATAGGAACCGGAACTGCAGTTAGCAGATTTCTTTATCTGCTTACTACAGCTCCAGCTGTCGGGAAAGAACAGACTTTGGGGAACATTTGCTTGTGGTTGTGTTTGCTGGGCTTCTTATTGGACATCTCAGGAAAGCTTGTGGACGTGCGAGTGTGATGCCAAAGCACGGGCCAGCCACGTGGACGCCATCCCGGACACAGCTTGCAAGTTCACAAACATCGAGAACTTTATCAGTGAGAAGGACCTAGCAGCAATGAGGACGCTGAAAACAAAAGCCAAGAGGTATGAGAAATGGGTCAAGATTGCAAAGGGTGCTACATACAACAACAAAGCATATTGCTCACATCATTTGAAGATGCACCTCAACCTATTTAGTGTTCAAAAAGCAATTTTCAGTTGATACGCCAGGCCCACTTGTTTCTCCATAAATATATACACCTATACATATATTATTGAAAAACATATATATATATATATATGTATGTATGTGTGTGTCATTTCCACACCTGTCCAATTATATATACCCAGGTGCCAGATCCGGCGCCCCTTCATGGATGCAAGTGGGTCAATGTGCACTTCCTATTCAAGCTTGGGAAAAATGGATAAAGATGAATCAGAGAACTCGATTCTCCTCCTCTCCTGGCTATTTTGGCACATCAAAAACAAAACGCCTCTACTGATCCATGAGAATGTCACTGGCTTCTTGTCCAATTTGGTTACTGAGCAGGGTGAGACCAATGGTTATGGCCATCTGCAAGTCAAAGTTCGGCCATCAGATGTAGGAATGGCTGTCGGACGGATGAGGAAGCACCTCAGCTGCCTAAGTTTAAGTGCTGTCCAACGTTTCTACAGACTGCAGTAAGCAGAAGTTTGTCACCTGCTTACTGCAATTGGATCATTTTTGAAATAATCTAAGAACTTTATCCTTTGCATTCAGCAAACCCGGCATGCAGGTTTGACATTCTGTTCCACAAGGACGTCTTGGAGTGCACTGGCAGCGTGGACACATTGTATTCTTTACTAGCTGGCAAAGTGAAGGAGCAGCTTCCAGCATGCAGCGCTGCTGATTTCTTCTTCGAGCAAGATGAGGCTGCGCTTCGTTTGGAGATGAAGCAGTGCTGCAATGTGAAATGTGAAGGAGACAGGGTCGGCTTCAAGGGATGTTGTTGCCCGTTTCCCGTTCTCTTGGACTCAGGTGGCTGGCAATTGTGATGGCTCAAGCGCTAAACAGGTATTCAGACCCCAATTTTTGCCATGCCTGAGCCATGCCAGTGTGGGGAGTGGGCAAGCAAAAGGGGTTTGGAAGATCCAGGTCCTGCAAGAGACCCACGACCTAAGCCACCCAAAAAACGCCCAAAAGGAGACTCTGTGAAATTGAAGCTGGATGAAGAGGACGTCAAAACAAAGGCTGTCGAGACAGAGGACCTCAAAACAGAGGTCAAAACACGAGAGCTGACCGCAGAACCTGTGGGAGAAGGGCCAACACAAGAAAGCAAGCCTGAGGGTGACCTGCCTGCCGGCTCACCAAAATCATCTGGGATTGCTCTTCCACCTGGCGCGTTGCAACCAGGGCGGTGCACGCCTGTGCCAAGCCCAAACCATGAGCGCTTGAGGCAGTGGAAAAAGCCACGCGCCCCTCTAACGGCTGGATTAGTGCGGCCATCTTGATTTAAGCAGAAGTTTGCACAAAGGCAAGCTCTGGCAAATGCCAGATGCAATCTCCTAGGAAGAAGTGCCCGGGAAGAGACAAACATGCTCGTGGAGAAAGGTGATTGGTACAAACACCATTTGGGAAGCCTCTCAATCCATTAGGATGGCAGTTTTTGGGTAGCCCTGTCTATTCATTGGCTAGGGGAAATCAAGAGTGCAGCAGAAACGGTCAAGATTGATGTGTACAGCATTTAAGAACCTTTGTAAGATGCCTAAAACTGTTTGGGAAGAGCTGCAATAGGTGGAATCTATATATGTATATATAAATAAAGCTAAATAAAGATATCTGTGACGGGAAGCCGGACTGCAGTAAGCAGAATCTACTTTGATGCAACCTTTTTGCATAAAGGTAGCCATACCTGCAGTAAGCAGATTCAAATCTGCTTACTGCAGTGACCTTGTCAGAGTAGCGCTGCCTGTTTCCCTGCAGGAGACCCATTGGCGTGTGATCTTGCAGACTGGACTTCCCTGCTCTCTGCCCACGAGATCCAGAATCTGGACACATATCGAGAGAAGCCACTTTCTGCGCAATTGCAATCTTTTTTTTGTACTTTTTGGCTACTGGCTGTTTCTTCTGCTACAAAACGGTGCATTCAACGCTTTGCTGATATTTTGATTGCAGCTCAGGTTTGCTGAGAAATTTGCGGGAACAGACCAACTTCCAGTATTTGCTCTTGCCCAAAGCAGTGAGTCACGCCCAACTTGGCTTGCGCAAGATGGGGCGTTGCCATGTTTCACTACTTCCGGGACGAGCAGACTATGGAACGATAAGCTACACCGGTGGCTCACCAGCAGAGAGAAAGCAGCGGCATCGGGTCTATGTGTGTCACCCAAGCAGGCTGAGGTTTGCGGTGTCCAGCAAATAGATTGGCAACAAGATGTTGGTTGGCACAAACGTGTCGGCAACGGTCAACAGTTGCCAAATGTTGGCTTGGTTATGATGGCAGTGCTGGGAAGCTTGAAGATCAAGGCTGGGGTTGCAAAGGAGATCTTTGACATACAGCCGGCAAGCTCACCGGGTGGACTGACACACCTTGGGGGCGACCAGTATGAGCTGCTTGTTGGAGATTCCAAGTTCAAGCTGACTGGCAGGGAAGAAAGTATCAAAGTACATCATCGTGTCCATGCCTCCTGACTGCATTTGCTGGGTCTTGGAAGCCTAGAGCAGTAAGCAGAAACCTAATCTGCTTACTGCAGTGACACCTCACCGCGGCACACAACCCCATTCTAACTGTTATACAGTGTGTATATATATATATGTATATTGTATATTTATTTATGTATATATTTATATGTGTATGTTTATATGTATTCTCTATACTATATATGAGCATCTAAACCGTTGGAACCCATAAACGTCTGAATATCTGAACCGTTGGAATAAACAAACCGCTTTCCAACGGTTCAGATGAGGGAGTAGTGGGATACAAGCTTTCCAACGGTTCAGATAAGATTTGAGTAGCGAGGTCCTTTAACTCAGTCTATAGTCAAAGATAGAGTTAGGGTGGCCCAGACTATGCTCACCATGGCAGCTACCCAGTAAGCAGAACAAAAATCTGCTTACTGCAGTCACATGTTATGACATACCCAGTGAGCAGGAAAGAAATCTGCTTACTGCAGTCACGTGCTGTCAGGAGCAACGCCTGTACCTGAAGGGGATGACGCTTGACCACCTCAAGAACTTTCTGCAGAATGATCTCAAGGTCAGCTTGACTGAGTTCAATAAGGCCAAGCAGAAAGAGGGGAAGGTCAACTCAGCACTTTGCAGCTGGTTCAAGAAAGAGATATTGAAAAGTGAGGAAAACAAAGCTCCAGCACATGCTTCCAAGAAGCACTCAAAGACCCCCTCCGGCCATGAAGAAAAGAAGCCTCAGGATCCACCTTCAAAAGAAGGCCCAAACCATGAGCACGGCGTGTTGCCAGGTGAGGTTGAAGAGGAGCCAGCCATGCTTGCAAAGATCTTGATCCTGCAAGAAGACTGGGGGCAGAAGATTTGCTCGGGTGAAAAAACGATGGAATTGTGCAAGTCAAGGATCACGAGCAGCAACAAGCCTGAAACCATATACTTGGCAGTTGGCAAGACCATTTTTGCAAGGTGTGAGTTCTTGGCGCCTGTTCAGATCAAAACAGAGAAGGAATTTCAAAAGCTTCAGCCCTCTCACTGTTGGAACAAGCCTGAACTTCCATACGCCTTCCCATTTGTCGGCCACTACCTGACCAATGTCCAAAGGCTCAAGCCTCTGGAGTTCTGCAGGCTGCAAGGGACAGTGGGAAGGGCCTTATACCGTCCTGTGGGATGGAAGGGTGATGCTGAGGGAGAGAAGAAAGAAGAAACGGAAGAAAAGGCTGAGGGAGAGAAGAAAGAGAAGAAAGGAAGCAGCAGCAAAGACAAGGCTGCAGCCAAAGGAAAAGCCAAGAAGCAGCAAAAGAAACAGTCCTTCAGCATCAAAACTCTTCCAACAAATGCCCTAGAGGAAACTGAGGTGAAGACCGTGGAAGCAGAGAAGCATCTACAGCCATCCAAGTCAAGGTTTGACGCCAAGGCAAGCTTTCTAGAGCGCAAGAGCAAAAAGCCTGCCGTGGACATCAGTGGAGGTGTGCTGAGTCACTTGAACAACTGGGCGTTCTCAAGGGAACCCGCTTTGACAGGTGCATATCTTCTGGGAAAGAGAGGGTGGCCAGCATCTGTGACTGGCCTTCACGAGATATGCAAGAGAAATTTGAAGAATGGGAGGTAGTGTGGCCACTCGATGGCTGGAAGGAGATGAAGTGGCACAGGGAGACGGGGGGGTGGCAAGGAGGAGGATGCGGGTGGCAAGGAGCAGGATGAGGAGGGAAAGGAGAAGGATCAGGAGGGCAAGGAGAAGCATGAGGAGGACAAGGAAAAGGATGAGGGGGGGGCTGGAGCTTGTGGGAGCAGTCTTGGTGCTTCCAGAAGGTGAGAAAGAGGACTCTAAGCAGCTTGATCTGCTGGAGAAATACAGGAAAAGTTTTGACAAATCTTTTGGCTCAAACCATTCTTTGATCATGCTCTTGACCGGGAAGGACAAGCTGTCCCTTTGCTATCACTTCGCCGACGACAAGTACCAGCAGTTGCACATGGAAGTGCACTGGGTTGGCCCCAAGTCCATCTACCAGGCCCGAGTGGTAGACAAGGACCTGAATGTCAACCACCAGATTCACCAAGCAGGGCTCAAGAGAGCACTACTCGAGAACAGCAAGCCTCTGAAGAAAAGAAAGGATCTCCAAGAGGAAAGGAACGCAGCCAGGAGGCAGCCATCCAGGGAAGCTGGTGGCCTTGGGGAAGAAAGTCTGAAGCAGCTGTGTGAGGACTTGCAGGATGTGGCTAACTTCCTTGTAGAGAACTTAGTTCAGTTTGGAAACCAAGCTGCCGCCGAGAAATATGAGGCCTGTCTGCAGAAACATCCACTTGCCAGGGCAGAGATGAGGAAGCTCTCTCTTGAGACGCCAGAAACTGTCCAGCAAGCTGGGGAGACTTTGGCAAAAGTCCTTGAGCTCAAGGGGGTAGTTGAAAGAAGGATGATGAAGCGGCGCTACAATGAGACACACACCTATGACGGCAACAAGTGCCTTGGATTCTATCTGGAGTTCCCCCATGATTGGTAGGTGGTCTAAATACAATATAGTCATATAAATCATGGCCTTTTTTGGGGATTGAGCTCATGCAGCTAGACAGGTGGCTCAAAAAGCGCTTTTGCAGCTCCAGCAAAAGCACCAAATCTGCTTCTACCACTGCAAGCAGAAGCCAGACATCCAGCTCAGTGAGAGCCTCCCACACTCCTCGTTCCCAGGAGCAAGCAAAGTTTATGTGGAAAGTGTTCAACAGGTGGTTGATACAGCAAACTACTGCAGTAAGCAGAAGCAGGGTCTGCTTGCTGCAGTCCTATATTTTCCGCTTAACTTAGGCAATGTTTCTTTTTTAAATATTTGGTGCAGCAACCTGCAGTAAGCAGAAATAGGATCTGCTTACTGCAGGTGCAAAGCTAGCCATTGCAGGAGATTGATGTTGACTTGGAGACTTCTTCCAACCCGGTTGACAGACTCAAACGAGTAGATCGTGAACTGCGCCCGCCACAAGTAAGACCAGGAAGGCCAAATACTGGGCAGGTCCTCTTGCCAGATCTTGAGACAGTATCTATCCGACAGCGAGGCCAGAACCATGTAGAAGATGAAAATCTTGGTGGTCCTAGTGAACCTGCTCCGCGGAATCTCTTGCCCGACTTTGATGCCGCTGCAAGCAATGGCAATATTCCTGAAATTGAGGACTTCTGTTTCATGTGTGTGTGCGTGGTTGCAATGCCCAAGTGGTACACCTAAACAGCCTAGACATATAAATAAATATTATATATATATATATACATATGGTTATATGTATATATATATATATTTATATAATGTAAATATTTGGACTAGTGGTCAAGGGTTTTGTATGCTGGTCGCCATTTTGGGTGTGCTGCACTCAGCAAACACCCAAGCTGCATAAATCAACCATTGGAGGATCAGCTAGTGGCAGTGGAAGCTGCTCCTGCCGTTGATGACCAGCAGATTGTTTGGGCCGAGGAATCTGCTCCTGCCGTTGAGGAGCAGCAGATTGTTTGCTTTGAGGACGGGTTTTGTATGAGATGTCAAATTATGTGCAGTAAGCAGATTGAAATTCTGCTTACTGCGCCTCCCCTTCTGCTTACTGTGTTCTGGCGGGTAGGTGTTTGCACTGTCCTGTCAAGTTGTGTGGGGGGTGCAGTATGCAGAGTCTAATTCTGCTTACTGCAGCCCTTTCATCGCCGAGGAGCAAGCTGCTGATGAAGGTGATGATGACGATGCTGAGTGTGGGGATCCAACACCAAGAGGAGTGGAAACTTATTGTGGCGGGTGCAATCTACTGCTTCCACTGTTTTGAATAGAAACAAATACACATATAGTCACCTAGCACAAGTAAATCCTAGTGGTTGTCCCTGAAGGACGCCATCAAGGCCCCAGAATGCGGCTTAGCATCTATGACAAGCTCCTGGCAGTGCGAGAGGCAGAGAGATTGGTGGAAGCAGGGCAAAAATCTGGTATAGAGAAGGCTGTCATGGCCCGTTTCCCTTCATATTTTGCTTCCACCAAAGGGTTCAAGAGCGGTATGCTTGGGAGATGGATGACACAGTGTGAGCAACAACGCTGGAAAGAGGTGCCCTGGGAAAAGCTCAGCGAGAAAGACCGTCGCCTTCGTGAACTTCCAGACTGGATCAGGATTCCCATGGGAATGGGTGGCAGGGGGCTAGAACGATTCAAGGAAGGCAAGCAGGTTCCGGAGTGTGTGGCAAAAAACCTCGTGGCCATTGTGGAAAGAGTCACTTGTGGTGGAGCTGAGTCTCCTTTGACGGGTGGGAACTTGGACGTCAAGAACTTGAAAAAAGAAGCAGAACGCCTTCTGAAGCTATATTGGGATGCCAAGAAAGAAATCAACCCAGATGCAGCAGTTCCCAAACTTGAAGTGTCAGAAAGGTGGATCCAGCGCCTTTGTCAGAAGAATGGCTGGACCAGAAGAGCTCCGAACACATGTGGGGCATATTTGCCATACGAGGACCAACGTATGGAAAAAAGCCGGAAGGCTTTTGCTTACACCCGTCTCAGCCAAGATGTGAGATTGGACCTGTGCCTGAATTTTGACCAAGTGTGGAAGCAGACTTGGAGTGACCCGAAACGGCTTCTTCTCAAGGTAGCCTCATCAGAAGGGTTGAAAGGAAAAAGGGCACAGGCTGTACAAGAGATGATGGATCTTCAAGAGCGGCTTCGGGGTGGTGGAGAAGGTGATTGGAAGGTGGTGAGAAGAAGAGTCACTGGAAGGGATGCGCGGGCAAACCTGGTGGGGAATTCCCGCCACTCGATCACAATCATCACTAGCCTGTGGGGCAATGGGGAGTGTGGGCCATTGACCTGTGTCCTTCCACTGGGCTTCATCTCCGACGATGCCCTGGCCGACCTGAAGAACCGCTTCAGTCCAGAGTGCTATTTTTTGAGCTCTGGACGGTCATCCCACTTCATGAACGCCGAGAGTGTGGTGTTGTACTATGAGAATGTCCTTGCTGAGGCCTTCATAGACGCACACTGCTAGCAGAACGCTACGGGAGGTCATTTGAGACAGAATGGGGGCTAATCCTTTGTGATTCCTTCACTGGCCATCATTCGGGTGGAGCTTCTGATGTTCAGAGATGCTTGGCTGTTTGATGTATAACCTATTCAATTCTGCTTTCCCTAAAGAACTCTTTTTGTCTTGTTGAGAGCCTGGCTGGCCAATCAGCGTCAAGGAGAGACATTTTCCACTTCGAATCGGGTATTGTTGCTGGACAGGCAGCCTGGCGGCTGGTCAGCCCGAGGACAACCGGCAGATGCAATTCATGCCCTGCTGAGGAAGTACATGGCGTTCTACAACGAGTCATCGCTAGGCTATCGCGCGGGACTGCTGGAACAGGCATCTTCAACCCCACTGCTGCTTTCTAGTGGAAACCCGTACCACCAGCTTTCCCACGAGGATTGCATTATCTCAGCCATTTACGGGTGGAAGAGGTTGGCCAAATGCAGATCGGTTTTGAGGCCAGGTTTGAAAGAGTTCCAAAGTTATATATATATAGAAATATAGTGTGTATATATATATATATCCTTGCAAACCGTAGGGCTTTTGCTGTTCCTTTGGTGGCCATGCAAGGGGTGCAGTAAGCAGAGTGTAATTCTGCTTACTGCAGTGTCTGTGCCACCCCACCGGCAGTTTTCATGAGCCAAATGAACAAACAATACTGCAGTAAGCAGGAGTGAAATCTGCTTACTGCATATGTCAGGTGGGCATGGTTGAGCAGAGGCATGTGCACAAAAGAAGAGATGGTGACCTTCAACGGAGATATTGAAATCACCCCAGAGAACCTCACCAAGCAAATGGAGGAGTGCGAGCTGAACATTGAGAACCAGGCTTGGGAGGCTTCTATGGAGGAAGTTTGGACCCAGCCAGACATTTCCAGCACCTCATTTCTATGGCAAATGAAATCGGATGGACCGGATGAAACGGCTGAACAGTGGGAGAAAGAAGAAGAGATCTGGCAATGCCTACCTGCTCACTGGCAGGCTATCCTCAACAACAAGCTAGCTGGGTTTCACGCAAGCATCCAAGACACTGAAGTCTTGTATCAGCATAGGTTGGCAGAGTATGGAGAAGCAGATGTAAAGACAAAGAATGCGGCTGCGAAGCTTGAGAAAGTGAAGACTGGGCAATTTTCAGAAAGCGCAGTTTTGATATACAAGAAGACTGGCAAGGAAGTTTCCCCAGATGTGTACAACAAGTCGGTATCAAAGACTCAGCAAGGCATCAAAGTGAACGTGAGCAAGCATGTGGAGGTGTTCATGCTCTCTGTCAAGGACATGACTTTGAAGAGACTTCCTCAGACTGATGGTGAGGAGGCTGATGTGAAGCAGCTGAGGATTGTCTCTGTCACTGCACGGTCCAGGCAGATTCAGGAACTGCGCCTTCATTTGGATGCACTATCCCTCGCTTCCTCACACGTTCTTGATGGCATCAAGTCGGAGGAGAAGAAGGCCAAGAAGCAAAAGACAGAAGACAAACAGGCCGGTGGTGTGGGGTATATATATATATTAATACTGTAGATGGACAAATGGCAACTGTTTTAAGTTCTACCCTTATAAATGAATACTGTATATATATATATTATTTGCAAATATGCAGCAAATGTGCTGCAAATGCAGTAAGCAGAAACAAATCTGCTTACTGCAGTCTTGGCTGGGCGGGTAGCGTGGAAAAGTTTGGAAGACAACATGTAAGATTTGAACCAACTGCAGTAAACAGAACTATATTTTTCTGCTTACTGCAGGGTGCATTCTGGCCGCCTGGCCAGGAGACGGAAGACCCCGAGCTGGAAGCCCAGCTTGCTATGATTTCTGAGTGCAATGCGGTCGACAAGGGAGCAGAAGAGGACTTGGAGCTAAACATGAAGCCGGAGCAGGAGCAAAACCAGGACCACAATGAGGCAAACCCTGACAAGGAGGATGAGGTTGTGGAATTGGAGATTGCAAATCCAGGTGAGAGTGAAGATGAAGAGATTGAGTATGACTTTTCCACGGGGGTGAACTTTGTTTGCGATGGCCCCTCTGGTGTTTCATCGTCCGATCCGTCACCTCCAATTGCCGTGGCCCCTCCCTCTGCATCGTTCAAGGACATGCCTGCCTTCGTCTTTCTGGAGAAGCTGAATCTGACAGAATTGCCCCACGTGAAGGGTGCGGGCATCGGGGTTCATGTGACAATCCAGGCATGGCAGGTCAGATATCCACCAAGTGGCTCCCAGAAAGCTTCTTGTGCGCGCTCGTGGGGCAACCTTTCCAAAAAGGGATTTGTCTCGCAGTGCAAGGCACTTCTTGAATGCTTGTTGTGGGCTTGGGAGAGGCACTTGGCAGAGAACCCTTCCTGCAGTGTCTCCCAGACCAAGGTGGGTATGCTCAAGGGAGCATTGATTGCAGACCTTGGGCGTGACCTTGAGAAGTGAAATTCATGAATTTATAGATGCACGATCTTCTTGTGGGGTGCCGGTGGCTTTTTGTGCAAA